>JAIEZT010000215.1:82164-146365 GCA_019594935.1 Periophthalmus modestus | reverse complement strand
TAAGTGTGTGGTTGAGGGGTTTCACAGCAAACGAAAGCCGACAGAATAATAACTGTGTCGCGGATTTCCACCTGTCTGCAGGGGGTTGTTTTTAGAACACAGAACCCAGGGGACCACTGTATGACTCTGCCCAGTCAAGCCTCGATGAGCTGAAGCTGGGGTGACGTCACCAATCAATCAGTTCCTTTTTACAGTCTAAATCTTATGTTATTCCGAAAAAGTGTAATCCCTCAGGCTCCAGTTCTGATCCGAGTAAAAGACAAATTCACGTCGGTAACTGGACACAAAACTTGAAGAGTTGTTGTGTGAGAAGCATCAGGACGTCCACACCGGGTTCGACATGACACCAAAAAACTCTCGATTTGAAGCTGAGATCGTCAGTATAAGTGTACACGGTGGTTCCAGAGCGAGTGAGCTGCTGATAAAGGACTCTCAGCAGCTCTGAAACAAACATCACGCACGAGTTTTAACGGTCTGAGTCTGACAGCTCGCTTCCTTGATACGGCGTGAACAGCCAGAGACGCATCGCTAACCATTCAGCCTTTAATAACGTATTTGTTACTTCGATCCCTTCTTTTACACACGGATCTGTGGTCTTGTGTGCTGCTGCTGCTGGCTTAATGCCTCTTTTAATCCTATCTGGACGCCAGTTTTTTTCTTTCCCCCAGAAATTCCTTGGGGGAAGGATGACCGCGCAGCGGTGACAGAATGGCCACTCTCTCCATATAAGGTCTATTTTCTTTTCCCTCGTTTTTTTATGTGTTGTTTCTTAACTGTGGGTGGCTCTAGGACGATCACGTAAATACCACAAAAAGGCTTAATTCGAAACATGGGCCATGAATGTGTCTAATATATCCAGTAGAATAATAATGCGTCGTTACGAGTTGGAGGATGGAGTTAGCGTGTTAAGTTGAGTTGTCAATTCTTTCCCAATACTAAAAAACGTTCCTTATTATCACTTTTTATCGACCGACCTTACAAAAGGGAAACACAGTGAAGAGAGACAGTTTTAAGACAGTTTTAAGGGAAAAAAAAACAAAGAAAGTTCTCTTTTTCGAAAAATCGGGGGTTTAAAAGGGAGAAAGAAAAAAAAAAAGAAATAAAAAAAAATGGGCTTCACGATAACAACTATTAATACATTTGTATATGTATTATCTATTTATTTTCCCCCATTTACATTCTCTATATCTTCTTTTCTCACTGAAGCAGTATGGTACTCACTGTGTCTTGGTTCGTCTTGTTTTTTTCTTAGTCTGTCTGGTTGTTTCTTGGTTTATCTTGGGTTTATTGGGTATGGTCTTGGTTTTTGTTGCTCTTGGTTGGTCGTTGGGTTTTTTCTTGGTCTGTCTTGGTTTGTCTTGAAGTTTTTTGTTTTGTTTTTTGGCTGTCTGCTCTGTTTGGTCTGTCTTAGTTTTTCTTGGTCTGTCTTGGTTTTTTCTTGCTCTGTCTCGGTTTGTCTTGTTTTTTGTTTGTGTTTTTTGGCCATGTCCTGCTAAGTCTTGGGTCTGTCTTAGTTTTTTTCTGGTCTGGTCTTGGTTTTTTCTTGCTCTGTCATCGGGTTTTGTCTTGGTCTGTCTCGGTTTATCTTGTTTTTTTCTTGGTCTGTCTTGGCTTTTTCTTGGTCTGTCTTGGTTTTTTCTTTGGTCTGTGTCTTGGTTTTTTCTTTGGTTTGTCTTGTTTTTTCTTGGTTTGTCTTGTTTTTTTTCTTGGTCTGTCTTTGGTTTTTTCTGGTTTGTCTTGTTTTTTTCTTGGTTTGGTCTTGTTTTTTTCTTGGTCTGTCTTGGTTTTGTCTTGGTTTATCTTTTTTTTTTCTTGGTTTGGCTTTGTCTGTCTTGGTTTATCTTGGTCTTTCTTGATCTGTCTTGTTTTTTTCTTGGTCAGTCTTGGTCTGTCTTGGCTTGTCTTGTGTTTTTGTGTTTTTTGTTTTTGTGGTTTTGTCTTGGTTTTTTCTTATTTTTTCTTGGGTCTATCTTGTTGTTTTTCTTGGCCTGACTAGGTCTATCTTGGTCTGTCTTGGTCTGTTTTTTTTTTCTTGGTCTGTCGTGGCTTGTCTTGTTTTTTTTGGGTTTGTCTGGTCTGTCTTGGTCTGAATCTTGGTTTTTTCTTAGTTTTTCTTGGTCTGTCTTGGTTTGTCTTATCACCACTTGTCACTACTGTATACGACAGGTCACTATGTTTTCTCTGTCTTCCTTTAAAAGAAAAAAAAAAAGCCCTAAACTTTACTACAGAGTGAGAGAGTCTGGGGCAGATGAACTCGTGGAATTCCCAGTTCGTTTAGTGTCATCTTGAAATACCCTCAAGACATTCCAAAAAATGTCCAAAATGCTGATTTTTCGAAAGATTTGAAGTAATGTTTTTTGTGAGTTATATTCTCATTCTCTCTGCAGAATGGTTGACAAAAATGTGGTGGGAATTTTGGTTGTTGGGGGGGGTTTTTTATCTTGAAAATGTCTGGTCTTATCTTGTAATGTCTCTTCTACGGATCTTAATAAATTATTGCTCTAATTCCAAAGTCAGAGAGGTTCAGGTTCATCTGGCTTTCATAGTTTTTTTTTTAGACCAAGGTTTAGTTTTCATCCCTGACAGTTTGGAGCTCACTAGCGCCTGTCAGAGTGGTCACATGAGGGGCGCTGTTCAGTGATGAGTTAAAGACGTTTTTTGGCGCGTGGCGGACGGAGACGGAGCAAAACATCATTGGGACAAAGGACCAATGAACACTTTAAACTGGGGACGAGGGGCCTTTTCACTCTCACACACCAGGGATATACTGTCCTGAAGAAGTCGGCGGAACGGGGCGGGTGGTGGCGCCGTCGTCCTGCCTCCACTGGTAGACAAACACAGCGCAGTTTAAATCAGACACGTCACCGCAAACATCAGGTGACAGTGTGAGAAGAAGAGCGCTAGTCTAGTGCTAACAACACGTTTAACTGTAAACTCTAGTTAAAGTATCACAGAGTATAAAATGAGTAAAAGGTTAAAGTACTAACTTTTTCATGGAGAGTCCACAACTCTTTGGAAATATTATTGCTTTAACCGTGTTATTCCACAGTATGGCAAAAAATGATCTATCTCCATGGAAACAAGCATGTGACCAAACCCGCTAAGCTACAGGTCAGTATCTGTGGAGCTCGATTTTGAGAAATGAAATCACAGTGGACCTTCAGCGGCCATTTATTTGTTGTGATATACAGACGGACCATGTTGTTCCTGATTAGCTAATCCAACCTGTGCAATCATCCTCTTCCTCCGCCCCACCACGTGCTCCCCGAACTAAATATGTCATTTATATTTTTCTCATAGACATTCGCAAAAAAAAATGAATAATTCGAAAACTCGCTCAGCGAAGGAAAAAATGAGCCTACATGGAAAATACTAATGATCACAAGATAAGTTTTATTTAAAACCTGTTTCTGAAACTTTATAAATCGCTAACGTTATTAAAACATTTTGGCAGAATCTCTGCATTTTAAATTCACTTTTTTGAGCTTAAAAACAACCACATTATGTATAAAAGTTAGCATGTAGCCAGTTAGAGCACGTAGCAGGTTAGCACGTAGCTGGTTAGCACGTAGCCAGTAGCATGTAGCCGGTTAGCATGTAGCCGGTTAGCCTCCGCGATGCCTTTGTGCTCTAATATTTTGAGTCTATGGGGAAAGTGAATGTAAAAATGTTCTTCCGGACCTGAGCAGAGTCAGTGTTCAGCTCCACTGAAGAAGAGGAGAGTTCTGGATCTCAGAAAATAAGAGAATAATCGTTTTACGTCAAGATAAAAAAATTCCTGATTCTGAGCAAAATACGAACTTTTCTGGTAACAAACTTTTTTTTTTAACTTTTATAATAATCTAGAGACAAAATTTTACAGAAACAAACTTTTGTAATAATCTAGAAATGAATTTTCTACTTTTATAATAATCTAACAATGAACTTTTCTAGTAACAAACTTTTCTACTTTTGCAATAATCTAGAAACATGTTTTTTTTTCTAGTAACAGAGCATTTTTGCTTTTCTAAATAATCTAGAAACAAACTTTTTCTAGTACAAACTTTTCCACTTTTCTAATAATCAAGAAACGAACTTTTCTAGTAACAAACTTTTCCAATGATCTAGAAATGAATTTTCTACTTTTATAATAATCTAACAATGGACTTTTCTAGAAACAAACAAACTACTTTTGCAATAATCTAGAAACGACTTTTTCTAATAATCTAGAACAACTTTCCCACTCACTTCTCTGCACCTGGTTTCTCGTTTTTAAATGTGCTTTATAGACTGTTTTTTTTGTGTATTTTTTCTGTATTTAAGCACATACCTCCTGAAAAAAGCCGACCTTAGAGCCCACACTGCTATCTCTCTCCTGTTTAAATTACAACATAAATAAAATAAATAAACTCAATATCAACGGTAAAAAAAGTGTTTCGCGAGCTCTCGGTGGCCACCTGTCGAAGGCGCTGGCTCCTACATGGACGAGCGAAGCCTGGTGTTTTGTGGGTGAACTGAGGATTCATGGGAAAACAGGAAACACCCTGGACGCCCGGGCCAGACGTATTTCCGGCAAACATTTTCATTTACAGAACTGCGCTACAATAAAACCATTATGTCTGACCACTTTCGCTTATATATAATTCTTGAGGGTCCAATTCTGCCGAGGTCGCGTTATGCTAGCAGAGACTCCAGTCACCAGTGGCCGCGTTTGCTGTTTTATAAATCCAGTCGGGGGCTCATGTTATCGTCCTTCTTGCCAGAGGAGTCATTCTGTGTTTGTGAGGTCGGTATAGACAGAGCCACTCTCACTGCACCCGTGGGAGAACAGGAATGCAGCCGGCCACCCCCAAAGACCATGTATTTCTGAGCGAGACTTACTTTTCTTAGACGACGCGGTATTGGCTAATATTGCGAGAATGGGCAGGTTTAAAAATAGAAAAATGAGGGAGTTGGGAGGTTTGTTTGGATAGCACGGGCAGGAAACTCAGCTAGAAAATGAGACGTAGGGGAGTGGAATGAATCATTAGAATTTTCAAATTTTGGATGCTTTGCTTTAGAGGGAAAGGTTTAAGCAATACTTCGGTCTTTGCATTACGAGAAACTGCTAATTGTGTCGGGTTATTAAAGGTTACACATGAAAACAGACATGGAAAGTCGTCACCAGATGCAGCAGAACATGCAAATATGTCCAAGAGGAGGAGAACAGGCCCATAACTTCATGCTGGAATGTGGAACGCATTTGAATAAATCTTACATTTCCTCAAAAATGATGCTAGTTCGACTATAAGCTGTAGAATTTAAGGGGTCATGGGGGGACTGTTTTCTTGCTAAAAGTGGGAAGATTTTTGCAATTTTTATGTAATACGATAAGATTTGAGCTGTAGAAAGTGGAATAAAGAAGTGCTACGGCCGATTATTGGTTCATTTGACCAGGGGCGTCGGTCTGGGGGGGTAAAGGGGGCTGTTTACCCGGGGCCCAGTGCAGGTAGGGGGCCTTTTACAAACTCTGTCATGTCTGTTTCTGTCATTTTTCCCCCAGATTGTCCTTTATCGTATTTCTCTGCATCTATATATCATGCTTAAAATGTGTTATCGTGACAGGCGTACTGCTAGCATGTACAGTTAGCATTGTTAGCGTGAACTGTCATATTTGCTCCGACTTATTGTGTGAAGCGAGATCAACCGTGACAGTCTGCAAAGTAAATTTCCATACACGGACTTCTCCAAATACTCAAATATTAAAAGTTCAAATAGAAGGTGGATGGAGATGTGGATTATGTCAGAATAAAAGAGCAAACTCAAACTAAACTGACAAACTAAATTTATTCTGTGGTACCAATAAATCAACCTTGAAACCTCGAAGTTTGATCGTGGTGGCGGAGTGTCGGTTTCTTTCTGTTGCACGAGGAGCTTGTGCAGAGGTACAGGGATCGTTCTGTCGATCTTTAAGTCGGGTTGAAGGCAGTAGAGTCTAAATAAGTCAAGCTCGCACCAATGTTTTACACTAGTCGAAGAGGCGGGGTTAAACTTTCTATAAATAAGACAGGCCACACAAAATGACCAGAACATAGCTGATATTCCCCTTAGTGCAGGTTCGTCAAACACTCTTTCACCGAGGGCCACATCAGGAAGTCGCTCTCAAAGGGCCAGATGTACTTTAAATACATGTAACCAGTTTTTTTTTTTTACTTGTTCATAAACTTTACTCACTTTACAAATACTGCAGACCGTGTTTTCGGGCTATAAGTCGCACTTTTTTGTCTTTTCATAGTTTGGCCCGATATTCTCGACTTACACGTAGATATATAAGTCACATCTGAGTATAAAATTTCACATCTTCGTTACCGTCGCATTGACAACCATGTTTTTTTCTTTATTATTATACTTTTTTTAGATTAATGCTTGAATTATAGTGCGGAAAATACAGTATATATTTCCATAGATGTGAAATACGGCCGTATACTTTGCTGTCTCCTGATAAACGGACATTTTAAGACAGTCATACTTTAAATTTACCTTGTTGTGGGCCACATGAAATGACCTGGCGGGCCACATTCGGACCATGGGCCTTGCGTTTTGACACATGTGCCTTAGTGTGACATATGGCCACTACTGTAAATTTCCCCAAACACCAAGTTTTACAACTGTTGTAAGAAAATAAAGCAGTATTACATTTGTATTTCTTTTTGTATTGATTCGCCGTCAGTCTAAGCAGTGACTTCCCTCACCCCAGACACTTCCTCCAGCTCCTCCGGTGGGACCCTAAGGCGTTCACAGGCCAACATTTAAAAACTACACCACAAAAACTAGTTTAATGTGTTTATAAAGAGATGTCTGCTCATTTTGAGGCATAATAAATATTAAAACAACACAAAGTTTTCCACAATAACAATAATTCGGTCTTTATTTTAATTAATTTGAATTTTAATAGGTCGTTTCCATCCATGTGTCTTTTTTCTTCCTCTTACTTTGAGGCCACAGTCTGAGCAGGGACTCCCCGACTTCCCTCACCCCAGACACGTCCTCCCAGCTCCTCCGGTGGGACCCTGAGGTGTCCCCAGAGACATCGTCCCTCCAGTGTGTCCTGGGCCTCCTCCCAGTGGGGACATGGACACCTCCTCCTCAGGCGTCCAGGCGAGAACAGACGCCCGAGCCTCCACAGCTGCTCCCACCACTCACGTGGAGGAGCAGCGGCTCTACTCCGAGCTCCTCCTGACTCTAAGGGAGCGTCCCAGCTAACTCTGCGTTTTAGGCTGTAATGATTCTGTAAAATATTTTAATTTCAGAACAGAGATGAAATAAAATAGCTCTTGTCGTCATTAGTTAAAACATAGTTGATGATCATCCTGAGCGAAGTTTTAAGAGGCCGACTCCAAATCATGCACTTGTTTTTTTGTTTTTTTTATCATTTTTTTAAATAATTTGTTTGTCTTTTCTTGTTTCTTGTCTTTTTGTCATTTTGCAACTGTATTTTTCATTTGCTGCTGCCGCTTGAAAAAGAGGTTTTTAATTTTCAACGAGACTTTCCTGGTTAAATAAAGGTAAATTAAAAAAAGTGTAAAAAAATCTATGAGAAAAATGAATGGAAATACATAAACGTGGCGTGGGCGATCACTGTTGTGCCGTGTTTTAATTTTAATTCCCCGCATCAAGACAAAAAAGTGTATCCCAAACAAGATTTCTGCTTATACAGGTCGAAATGAAACAATAAAACAAATGTAATGTTGAAAAAAACCACAATTATAACAGCGTGAGATCTGACCCGAGTCCATTAATCACGTCTCCTCCGGCTCGTGTGTGTTGGCTCGGCCTCGTCGCTGGTTCGTTCGAGGCCTGGTGTGCGTTTCTTTCCCTGGCTGCACACGTCGCCTCTGTGTTTCCTCCAATGGCTGCGATCACGTTTCTGTTTAGCTCATTTTTACATGCTCCAGCGATCGTGTAAATCACATTTAAAAGGCGTATACAGCTCATTACGGCCCCGGCAGCTCCCCCTCAGCTTCTTCTGTGTGGAGAATATTCTGCACTCATCTGTGGTGTAAACATGCCTTTACTTAGCCATTAACTCAGAGGGTCGGGTTTCTCTGTTCTACATCCACTGCAACACATCCAGAACCAACGAGAGGTCCAACCCGCACTGTTTTCAACCGTGATTTGAAAAAAAAAGAAGTTTATTACTGCCAGAAAGAAATAAAACCAGAAACTCTCCCTGTGTCTTGGCTTCGTTTGGGCTGGATGTATAAAAAATGGACATAGCTAACATGCTAACTGCCAATTTCTACACAGGAATGATCATGTGGCACTTCCAGCTCCATCAACTCTGGCTCCAATTCACTTTACATTGAAAAAACTGTGACCTCTCTTTGCAACTGCTGCTGTCAGACCCTCGTCATTTTGGTCTTAAATGTTCATATTAACCCTCTACATGATTTACTGGGGTTTATTTTTTCGATTATTTGAGGTTTGTTTTGTTTTTTTTGTTCTTTTGAGTTATTATTTTATTTTTGTTTTTTTTTTTAATTTATTTGTTAGTTTTTATTTTAGTTATTCTGAGTTATTTTGAGTTTGTTTGTGTTTAATTTTGTGTGTTTTTTAAAATTATATTAGTATTTTGAGGGTTTTTTTGTTTGCTTGTTTTTTGTTTTTTGTTTTTTTTTTTTATTTAAATTGTATTTATTTATTTATTTATTTATTGTATTTTGAGTGATCCTGGGTTTATTTTTTGAGTTATTTTTGAGGTTTGTTTGGTTTTTTTTGTTTGTTTTTTTTTTAGCTATTTGAATTCATTTTATTTAAATGAAAGTCACTGACACTTTTAAATCTTCAGTAACTCCTTTAATTCTTAAGTTAAACTCACCAAATTCTAGCTGTAGATAAATTCAACCTTCCGAGATTTTTGGCAATATAAACGGTTATAAACTGTTCACTTACACTTGAACTTATCACGACTTAAACTAGGGGAAAGAAGAAAAAAGCATTTCTGGGCTCATGTCTCTTATTTGATCCTCGTTTATTGTCTGAGGTTTATTCACAAACACCACTTTTCTTTAAGATAGACCCACAGGAAGAAATCAGGACGAGTCAGGTCTGTGGAGATCACATACTGCCCCCTGTGGTTTGTGAATTTGACCCATGTGACTCAAAGTACCACTGTACAATGAGGGTTCGATCCTCGGTGCTGTATTTGCTCAGATTAATGTGGGAAGAGTCGTTCTAAATGCTCTCTGGAAAAATAAAAAAAAAAGTTTTTTTTCAACTGTCAGTGACTTTTGGGCCGCCCTGTATTACAGTGATTCGTTCACGTTTCAGCCATGTTTAGATCCATCATCTGCAGCCTGTCCGTCCTGGGAGTGGATCTCTCCTTCACTGTGGTTTCTCCTCAAGCTTTCTCATTTTCCCACTGTTTTTTTTTTAGCTTTTTTCTTGCAGAGAAGGAGAGTCTAAGGACAGGGGGCGCTGTGGGACACTTCTCCATTTGCTTGTTTTCCGTTGATTCATTTGCTCGTCTGTTTCTGTTTGATTTTTTTACTTTTCTGTTGCTGAACCTGGGACGACTCCCCTTAAAATATATTGGCAAAAGGCTCAGAGAAAACTGTGACTGAAACCTTCAAATCGAAATTTCAAAACTTAAATCCAGACAAACATTTTTCCCCATCCACAAATACCGAAAAGCGTTTTCCTGTGCACGAAACCGTCTGTGATCTTGTCTTTTAGCTTCCTCCCAACCACATTACTCACCGTGATTGGATCGATCTTTTAAACGCAGACGCGGTGCTTGAATTTGATTTGATAATACGAGTCGACGACCAAACGCAACAGTGGCAGATGCACAAACAGATCCTCGTGAGCTCGTGATCGGACTGTGTGAGGTTAAATAAAATACACCTTAGTCTTAACCTCACTTCAGAAACAAAAACTGTGGATGTTTTATCTTTTTTTCTATGTATGTTGTCCACGAGTTCATTTTCCTGCGACTACGATAAATACGATATCGACTGATTGTTCTTATAAATGGATGTAGCTAACCTGCTAGCTGCAACGTTCCAAACAGGAAGTGATCATGGGGCGCACTTCCTGCTCCATTTTGTGCACATTTGAACGTCTTTGGTCCTTACAAACGTATAAATTTAGATGAAACGTCTTTTAAATCACAGCACAGGTTCTTCAGATCGTATCTTGTATCTTTCCCATAAAAAAACAAAAAAAACTAAATAAGGTTTACATTTCGCAAAGATATTTCAGGTTTGTTACAAATCTTAACCATCGTGGGACAGGACCATAGACTAAATATAAATGGATTAACCTGACTCGCTTCCACCTCCATCAACTCTGGCTCCAGTTCAGTTTCTATTGAAAAACTGTCCCCGAAGTGAGTCTCATCCGCCATGTTTGGACCTTCATCTTTGCAGTAAGTTTAAATTTTGATTCAGTTTTGCCCCGAAAAAGAGCTCAGAGCGTCTCTCTGGCTAAAAAGAACAAAAACTAAAAACAGTTTAATCATAAATACTTTTGTAGACAGACTTTTTACATGGAAAACATTAATAAGTTTGACCATAGATTGTTTATATAAATGGACATAGCAGCTAACCTGCTAGCCACCACATTCCAAACAGGAAGTGATCATGGGCGTTCCTCCAGCTCCATTCTGGCTCCAATTCACTTTCTATTGAAAAACTGTCTTCTCTGTCACTCATTTTGGTCTTAAATGTTTGTATTAACCCTCTACATGATCCTGGGTTCTTTTTTCTTTTTTTTTTTTTTTTTTTTTTTTTTGTTATTTTGAGTTTATTTTGAATATTTTTTAGTTATTTTGAGGTTTTGTTTTTTTTTTTTTGGTTCTTTTTAGTAATTTTGAGTTTATTTATTTAGTTACTTATTTTTGTTATTTTGAGGTTGTTTTTTTATTTAGTTATTTTGAGTTTGTTTATTTTAGTTATTTTGCGTTGTTTTTTTTAAATTTATTTAATAGATTTTTTTAGTTTATTTCAGTATTTTATTTTTTTTTTTAACTCTCTCTCTCTCTGTCTCTGCTGCTGTCAGACTCATGTTGGTCTTAAATGTTCGTATTAACCCTCTACATGATCCTGGGGTTTTTATTTCACGTCTGTGTCTGTAAATCAACATATGAACATTAATAACAGACACATCAGGTCCTTCTTTCCCCGACGTCGCTCCTGTTAGCGTTAGCAACAGGTTTGATTGACAGCGTTGCTAAGAACCCGCTCCCTTCAACAGCCTCGCTCCTGATTGGCTCTTTGGTTGCTACGAGACTGATCACATGAACTCTGACCTTAAACAGACCTTCAGCAGATACTTTGAGACATGAACTTCCAAGACTTGATGGAATAAGCATTTACTCCGGAACTTTGGAGGACGTGACCCCAAATTCTTCGCTGTAACTTTACGGCGCGCTCCGGGGCCGGGGCCTCGCTGAATTCCGTTCTCTCCTTTTCTTTTTGCTGTCTGTCATCTGGAAGTAAGCTACGGGACTTTTTCCAAACGGCAATAAGCCTTGTCATTGTTTTTTTCCCAGGAGACCTACAGTCGAGTGGAGAAAGTGCTTCCCTCAGCATTGGCCTGTCTGCTGGAGCTTCCTGCCCCAGCTCCAGTCTCTCGCTGGTGTTAGGCCCGTGCACACTGGTGGTCGTCCCCCCCTGATCGACGTGTCCCACTGCTGCCGGCCTTGGCTCCATTAACACATCCACGAGGCTCAAACGTTCACACTGAAATACTTAATGCTTCACTCTTTGTGCACTTACAACCCGGTGAAGGAAATATAGACCATTAACGATAATATTGAAGCTAATTTATGCAACTCTGAAGCAGAAGTTCCCCCCAAAAACTCTTCTATTTGTGCAGTTTTGTTACTGAAGTGAAGCGCAATGGAAAAATGAAACTTTTACTGAGCCATAGACGTTATTTATTCAAACTTCTACAGCTCAAACCTTCAGAGAAAAGTTCCGTAATAGTTTAATCTGTTATGTTCAGTGTAAAGAGGTTAGTGTGACGTCATCCTTAGCAACGCTGTCAATCAAACCTGTTGCTAACGCTAACAGGAGCGACGTCGGGGAAAGAAGGACCTGATGTGTCTGTTATTAATGTTCATATGTTGAAATAAAAACCCCAGGATCATGTAGAGGGTTAATACGAACATTTAAGACCAAAATGAGTCTGACAGCAGCAGGGACAGTGGGAGACACAAAAAATCAACTCAAAATAACAAAAAAAAACCAAAAAAAAAACCAAACACAAATAAATCACTCAAAATAACAAAAAATCAAACTGAAAAAAAAAAAAAAAAAAAAAAAAAAAACTCAAAATCACAAAAACCCCCAAACAAACATCAAAAATAAGCTCAAAATAACTAAAAAAACAAACAAACAAAAAAAACACTCAAAATAACAAATAAAAATAAATAAACAAATAACTCAAAAGAACAAAAAAAAACCCAACAACAACAAACAAACCTCAAAATAACTTTAAAAAAATGAACCTCAGGATCATGTAGAGGGTTAATACGAACATTTAAGACCAAAATGGAAAGAGAGGCTACTGTTTTTCAATAGAAAGTGAACTGGAGCCAGAGTTGATGGAGCCAGAAGCTACACAGAACATCACAGACTATACACAGCCTATGGCCCTATCCCACAATGATTTTGTGACAGACTTGAAATATCTTTACAAAACGTAGCCCTTACTTTGTCTTTAGAATTGGAAAGATACAAGATTGATACGATCTGAAGAACCTGCTCTGTGATTTAAAAGTTCTCTTCTAACTGTAAAGATGTTCAAATTTACTCAAAAACATGAACCGGCGGATTTACAAACTACTAATCACAAAAATCACAGTCATTTCACTTTTAAACATAGTAAATATTGAGTCACAGCAAAAGAAACTTCATCTAAGTTCTATCTATCCATCCATCCATCATCCACCAATCTATCCATGTATCTATCCATCTATCTATCCATCCATTTATCAATCTTTCCATTTATTCATCCATCTCCCATCCATCCATCTATCTATCATCCACCAATCTATCCATGTATCTATCATGTATCTGTTGATCTATCCATCCATCCATCCATCCATCTATCCATTTGTCAATCTTTCCATTTATTCATCCATCTCCCTATCTATCTCCCTATCTCCCTATCTATCTATCTATCTATCTATCTATCTATCTATCTATCTATCTATCTATCTATCTATCTATCTATCTATCTCTCCATCCATCTCTACAGTTAAAAACAATTTCACTCCTGACAGTGTCTCTGTTGCTCGCCGCTCCGCAGATCTGACCTGGAACTCAGCCTCACACTTCTCCAGAAAAGTTCCACAGTGAATCTTTTAGTCTTTGCCTGATTCTGTCTCATGTTGTAAATGTTCAAACTGGTTCTGACTGTTCACTCTGACAGACGATATAAAATGACACATATATGTAGAAAAACCCCCAAAAACCTGCCCGTACGAGCGTCTCCGTGGCGACGCATCTGGTGAAAGCGGCGAAGTGACAGTGAGTCGAGCCGACCCCACGTGAGAGAACCTCCACACGGGGAGTCACACTTTACGGCCCAGTTTATGACTCCACTGTTTAAAGTGGGTTTAAGTTTCAGCGTTTAGACCCTGGACTGCACCGCCACCTCTGACCCGACGCGACGGCGAAGGAGGACGAAAAGAGACGAGACGAGAACGACACGACGAGACACGAGACACGAGACGGAGGGAAAAAGACACGAGACGGAGGGGAAAAAGACACGAGACGGGAGGGAAAAAGACGACACGAGACGAGACACGAGACGGAGGGAAAAAGACACGAGACGGAGGGAAAAAGACACGAGACGAGACACGAGACGGAGGGAAAAAGACACGAGACGGAGGGAAAAAGACACGAGACGAGACACGAGACGGAGCGAAAAGACACGAGACAGAGAGAAAAAGACACGAGACAGAGAGAAAAGACACGAGACAGAGAGAAAGAGAAAAAGACACGAGACGAGACACGAGACGGAGGGAAAAAGACACGAGACGGAGGGAAAAAGACACGAGACGGAGGGAAAAAGACACGAGACGAGACACGAGACGAGACACGAGAGAGAGTGAAAAAGACACGAGACGAAGAGAAAAAGACACGAGACGGAGCGAAACAGACACAAGACACAGAGAAAAAGACACGAGACGGAGAGAAAAAGACACGAGACGAAGAGAAAAAGACACGAGACGAGCGAAAAAGACACGAGACGGAGCGAAACAGACACAAGACACAGAGAAAAAGACACGAGACGGAGAGAAAAAGACACGAGACGGAGAGAAAAAGAGACGAGACGGAGAGAAAAAGACACGAGACAGAGAGAAAAAGACACGAGACGGAGGGAAAAAAGACACGAGACGGAGGGAAAAAGACACGAGACGAAGGGAAAAGATACGAGACGGAGAGAAAAAGACACGAGACGGAGCGAAAAAGACACGAGACGGAGGGAAAAAGACACAAGACGGACTGAAAAAGACACGAGACGGAGCAAAAAAGACACGAGATGCAGAGAAAAAAGACACGACGGACGGAGGGAAAAAGACACGAGAGACAGAGAAAAAGACACGAGACGGAGCGAAAAAGACACGAGACGACGGAGAAAAAAAACACGAGACGGAGAGAAAAAGACACGAGACGGAGAGAAAAAGACACGAGACGGAGAGAAAAAAAGACACGAGACGAGACACGAGACGAGACACGAGACGGAGGGAAAAAGACACGAGACGGAGAGAAAAAGACACGAGACGGAGAGAAAAAGACACGAGACGGAGGGAAAAAAAGACACGAGACGGAGAGAAAAAAAGACACGAGACGGAGAGAAAAGACACGAGACGGAGCGAAAAAGACACGAGACGGAGCGAAAAAGACACGAGACGAGAGAAAAAGACACGAGACGGAGAGAAAAAAGACACGAGACGGAGAGAAAAAGACACGAGACGGAGAGAAAAAGACACGAGACGGAGAGAAAAAGACACGACGGACTGAGAGAAAAAGACACGACGGAGAGAGAAAAAGACACGAGACGGAGCGAAAAAGACACGAGACGGAGAGAAAAAGACACGAGACGGAGAGAAAAAGACACGAGACGGAGAGAAAAAGACACGAGACGGAGGGAAAAAGACACGAGACGGAGAGAAAAAGACACGAGACAGAGAGAAAAAGACACGAGACAGAGAGAAAAAGACACGAGACGGAGAGAAAAAGACACGAGACGGAGAGAAAAAACAGACACGAGACGGAGAGAAGAAAGACACGAGACGGAGAGAAAAAGACACGAGACGGAGAGAAAAAGACACGAGACAGAGAGAAAAAGACACGAGACAGAGAGAAAAAGACACGAGACGGAGAGAAAAAGACACGAGACGGAGGGAAAAAGACACGAGACGGAGGGAAAAAGACACGAGACGGAGGGAAAAAGACACGAGACGAGACACAAGACGCAGAGAAAAGACACGAGATGGAGGGGAAAAAAAGACACGAGACGACGAGAAAAAAAAAAGACGGAGACGGAGCGAAAAAAGACACGAGACACAAGAGAAAAAGACACGAGACGGAGCAAAAAAGACACGAGACAAAGAGAAAAAGACACGAGACGGAGAGAAAAAGACACGAGACGGAGGGAAAAAGACACGAGACGAGACACAAGACGCAGAGAAAAAGACACGAGATGGAGGGAAAAAGACACGAGACGCAGAAAAAAGACACGAGACGGAGCGAAAAAGACACGAGACAAAGAGAAAAAGACACGAGATGGAGCAAAAAAGACACGAGACAAAGAGAAAAAGACACGAGACGGAGCGAAAAAGACACGAGACGGAGAGAAAAAGACACGAGACGGAGGGAAAAAGACACGAGACGGACTGAGAAAGACACGAGACGGAGAGAAAAAGACACGACACGGAGCGAAAAAGACACGATACTGAGCGAAAAAGACACGAGACGGAGGGAAAAAGACACGGGACACGAGACGAGACACGAGATGGAGAGAAAAAGACACGAGATGGAGGGAAAAAGACACGAGACGGAGCGAAAAAGACACGAGACGGAGCGAAAAAGACACGAGACGGAGCGAAAAAGACACGAAACGAAGGGAAAAAGACACAAGACGGACTGAAAAAGACACGAGATGGAGCGAAAAAGACACGAGACGAAGAGAAAAAGACACGAGACGGACTGAGAAAGACACGATACTGAGCGAAAAAGACACGAGACGGAGCGAAAAAGACACAAGACGAGCGAAAAAGACACGAGACGGAACGAAAAAGACATGAGATGGACTGAAAAAGACATGAGAAAAGACTATGAGAAACTATGAGAAAAGAATAACTATGACTATGAGAAAAGATGAACGTATCTATCCATCCATACATCCATCTATCCCTCCATTTAGTGCAACTTTCTTTGAATAAACACCACACAGGTTCAACTGTAAATGTAGAACAATCGTCTAAAGTTTTGAGTTTTTTTAAAAGTCCAACAGTTCATCTTTTACTTAACAGTCTCCTCGTTGGTTTTACAGCTTTACCTCTGAAGGTTTCACTGGAGTCTGAACTATTCTTCATTGGATCAGATCAGTCGTTGGATCCACTGATGAAGAAGATGATTGTGGCTCTTCCTCACGATCCCCCGGCTGAAGCTCCACGGCTCATGTGAAAAAGTAATTCCTCCTGAACTTAAAAAGTGGTTGAAGCACCGTGAGCAGCGACAACTGACGTCGAGCGTTTGCGATAACTGGAAACGAGTCTTTGTCGTCGCTGTGGAGAAGGTTTCACCCACTGTTTTTTGGAGAATTGTTAGAAAAGAGCCACATCTGAGGGTTTTTGAGCATGAACCTCCTTCTTAACGTTGTCTCTGTTGGGTTCAGGTCTGGACTTTGACGAGGCTGCTCCAAAACCCTCTTTTTTTTTTTTTTTTTTAAGACTTACTGATGAAGGTTTGGATTCATTATCATCACAGAAAAGCTGCATTTTATGTTTATTTGGCTTTTCTTTGTTTAATATTTAGATTATAAACAGTTAAGTGTGGCACATGTGCAAAAAAGTAAGAAATTAGGAGGCGTCAGACACTTTTTCACAGCTCTGTCGTGTCTGTGGGAGAATCAAACTGTGGACCACATCGTGTTTTCATAAATATGTTTAAAACTCCATTTTAAAATATAATAATAGTCACATTTTCCACCTTCAAGTCTCTCAAAGCTCTTTACATCAAGGAACCACTCACCAACTAGTGTCTTGCCCAAGGACACAACGACAGCTCATCTGTGGGAGCTGGAATCGCACCATCAACTTTCTGATCAGTGACAAACCAACGGAGCTGAGTATTCAAAGAAGATTAAAGCGAAAACTGCATAAATATCTTGGATTCGGTTTGAAAAAATGTTTTAAATAGAATCAGGCAAAGACTAAAAGATTCACTGTGTAACTTTTCTGGAGAAGCGTGAGGCCGAGTTCCAGGTCAGATCTGTGGAGCGGCGAACAAGATAAATAAATGGACTGATAAATGGATGGATGGATGGATAGATTCAAACCTTTGTAGATTTAAAAAATAAGTACAGTATTATAGAACAAAACCAGGTAATTTTCCTCTTTCTTTATATGCCGAACCGAAGACTCACTTATTCCATAGTGGCGCCCCCTACAGCCTCGTAACTTCGACTTTCCTACTTTTTCTACGATGGTTAGAATCTTCCTCGACCTTTTGGGTGTGACTACAGGTGTCTTTGTCGGTGCAGAACGTTATTCTCTCTGTTTCTCGTCTGTAAAACCCCTCACCTCACACTTTATACACTTTTCTCACACAGGCATTAACATTTTCTCACATTTCTCTCTCGTTTAAACACAAAGTTCAAACCTTCGTCGGTGCCTTTGTCGGTGCAGAACGTTTCATCGACATTGTGGGTTTTGTCGGGGAGAAAACTTGCAAACATACAGCACTTCAGAGTCACACTGATCCAACATTTATGTAAATTTGTCTGACACATTCTGTACTGTACAGGAGACACGGAGGAGACTGATGGACAATGGTCTACAGTCCCTCAGCCAATCAGGACGCAGAACACAATGGTCTACAGTCCCTCAGCCAATCAGGACGAAGAACACAATGGTCTACAGTCTTTTAGCCAATCAGGACGCAGAACACAATGGTCTACAGTCCCTCAGCCAATCAGGAAAATAAACCCAACTCAACCTAAAAAACTCAAAACCAAAAAAAAAAAACCCCTCAAAATAACTAAAAAAATAAACCAAAAAAATCAAAATAATTAATAAAATAAAGAAACAAAAAAACCCCTACAACCTCAAAATAACATAAAAATTAAAAATAAAATAACAAAATAACAAGATAAAAAACACAAAACAAAAAAAAATCTCAAAAAACACACAAAAAAATCTGAAAATAATTAATAAAATAAACAAAATAAAAAAAAAACAAACAAAAAAAAAAAAAACACAACAACCTCAAAATAACAAATAAAATAAAAAAAACAAAATCAAAACCAGAACACAAAGGTCTACAGTCCCTCATAGGCTGTACAATAAATTACGCAAAAAAATCCTCGAAACAGCGAGGCCGCGATACAGCGACGGACGACTGTAACAGAAAACGAGAGAACACCTCAGTCTATAAACATTAACACCATTTAAGGCCCATTTAGCAGCTGATTCTCTGCGACGTGTCTGTAAAAGCACAGAAACCGCCCGTCTAGTCATTTTGGCAGTGACTCTGGCCCTGTCTAAATCCTGGAATAAGCCCTTATCTGTGAATAAGACCAATAGTACGGCAGATTTACAGCTTAGCATTAAATAAGAAAGGCTACACCAGCTATTTTCTGAAGGCCTCAACCTACGTAACCGCACCAAAGGAACCCAACGCAAAACGATACTCTGAAGTTTAGTCACAGTGGGAGAACGGCTGAGCTGCTGCCTCGAACAATGCTGCCTTCACTGACCCTGGAGCGCAGAAAATAGGACCATCTGCGTTGTCAATAATGTCTTCGGGGTTTGGGGCTGCGGCGCTGTTTTGGTCGTTGTTTACGCCGAGGGAATAAGAAGATAGGTCCAAGTGTGCTCCACGAAGACATGGAAAGTTGAGAATGGAAATGGAGCTTGGTAAATCCTGAGCATGACGACTATCTGCCATAAAAGCAGACGTTTTATTTAGCGTGACGCGAAAGGGGCGGAGCCAGAGTACGCTGAAGTTATAACAGATCATCGTTTGTCTTTGTCTAAATAAGATGGAACAGAAAGACAAAACTGGACATTTAAGAACAGTTTTATCACAAAACAAAGTTCACATGAGGAACTGTCACTTTTACTTGAATATTTGGTGTTTTTCTGTCAAATACTATTATTTTTAAGAAATAATCAAACAGAATCAATCTTATTAATGATTTTTTCTATGATGTAAGGGTGTATATTATCTGCAAGAGTACGTTACAAAGTGTCATTGTGGTTTATCCAACTACATCATGTAAAGTAAAGTCATTTGTGTAAATATATTATAAAAATTTCACTGCATGGCGCCATTGGAAGCAGCTAATGGGCATCTTCAAAAAGAAAAACTAAAACTCACGCAGGCGAAATATGAAAATGTGCAGATTTCCCAGTGGCACCTCCATCATTTCTTCCAAGATAAAGCTCCATAAATCATCCGGGGACAAGCTGTGGTCCATGGTCCCAGCTGATATTAGGACAAAACACATTTAAACATGATTTTTACAAAAGTGTAAATACATTTTGTTTTTCACTTTGGTCAAATTATGTTATTTGGTAAAATTTCAACACAGTAAAAGAGTCACTTAATTCTTGTAAGAGAGTGACGACAACTTCCTGTGTCGTTTAATGTGGAAATGGTCGGTGTATTTTGGCCCTGGTGAATTCTGGGAAAGCCATGGCCGCCTTGTTGTTCAGAACTCTCCCCTGGCGCCGCTTCAGAAGACGACACACGACGTCAAACGCTTCAGATGAGCTACAAAAACCTCTGTGTGTGTGTGTGTGTGTGTGTGTGTGTGTGTGTGTGTGTGAGAGTGTGCACGTGAGAGCGAGTGTGCACATGAGGGTATGCATGTGAGAACGTGTGTCTGTGTGTGTGTGTGTGTGTGTGAGAATGTGCATGTGAGACTGTGCACGTGACAGTGTGCACGTGAGAGCGTGCATGTGAGAACCTGCACGTGAGATTGTGTATGTGAGAGCGTGCAAGTGTGTGAGAGTATGCACGTAAAAGAGTGCATGTGAGAGTGTGCATGTGAGAGCGCGCGCGAGTGTGCGTGCACGAGAGAGTGTTCATGTGAGAGCGTGCATGTGAGAGTGCATGTGAGAGTGTGCACTTGAGAGCGTGCATGTGAGAGCGTGCACATCTGTGAGAGCGTGCATGTGTGTGAGAGTGTGCATGTGAGAGCGTGCGTGTGAGAGCGTGCATGTGAGAGCGCGCGTGTGTGTGTGCACGAGAGTGTTCATGTGAGAGCGTGCATGTAAGAGTGCATGTGAGAGTGTGCATGTGAGAGCGTGCACATCTGTGAGAGCGTGCATGTGTGTGAGAGTGTGCATGTAAGAGTGCACGTGAGAGTGTGCATGTGAGAACCTGCACGTGAGATCGTGTATGTGAGCGCGTCTGTGTGTGTGTGAGAGTGTACATGTGAGAGTGTGCATGTAGAGCGTGCACATCTGTGAGAGCGTGCACATCTGTGTGAGCGTGCATGTGAGAGTGCACGTGAGAGCGTGCATGTAGAGCGTGCACATCTGTGAGAGCGTGCATGTGTGTGAGCGTGCATGTGAGAGTGCACGTGAGAGCGTGCATGTAAGAGTGCACGTGAGAGCGTGCATGTAGAGCGTGCACATCTGTGAGAGCGTGCGTGTGTGTGAGAGCGTGCGTGTGTGTGAGAGCGTGCGTGTGTGTGAGAGCGTGCACGTGAGAGCGTGCACGTGAGAGCGTGCACGTGAGAGCGTGCACGTTGCTCTCTAAACTCTGTCGGTCTCTGAGTTCCTCTCGGAGACGTTCAGCTCCGTCAGAAGTGAGTCCAGAGGATTTTCTCGTTTTCTTTCTGAACAAAACATGGCTGAGAATTAAAGGCCTGGTTGAAGATTGTGAAGATCAAAGTTTTGGTGAAGGGTCAGTATCACGGTCGGCTGCTGTTTGGATAATGAAAATCTGATGGAGTCGTATCAAACGAGAGAAGTTAATATTGGCATTATCGTAAACAGAAGAGACCACCAAGACTCGAGGCGACGGCCAAGAACGGCACAGACGGGACGAACTCGGCCAAAAGATACGGAAAGTTAAATCTAGAGTAAATATGTACAGGTCCTTCCACAATCAAACCTGAGTCTGGTTATTATTGGTGAGTTTTTGCATGGAGAGCAAGAACCACATTTTACAGATTGATTACACTGTATTTTCAGAAAATTCACAAGTAAATTCTCAAAAAATGTTGAACCTGATTCTTTATATTAGTCACTAAACCCGAGAGGAAATCATCAAACTTTAGTCTGTGTTACATATTATTGACCTTTAGAATGAACGAGTGTGTCTGAAACCCAGTGGCAGCAGAATATTTGAAGTTGTATTCACCATTGTCAATTTAGAATTTAAAAAAATCAAGATTAAGATTAAATGTTCTGATAAAATATGAAGTTTCTGCTCTTGTCGTCACGTCCGGGGGATCCAGATACAGATTTGAGGTTAAAGTTTGAGAGAGTTCATCACAAACAAGGAAATGTGAAGGTTGGTTGATGGAGCAGGTAGAGAGCTGAGTTGGAGGTGGAGGTGTTTGTTCTAGTCGTGGAGAGTTGGGTCGGAGGTGGAGGTGTTTGTACTGGTAGTTTAGAGCTGGGTCGGAGGTGGAGGTGTTTGTTCTGATTGTGGAGAGCTGGGTTGGAGTCTGAGGTGTTTGTACCGGTCGTGGAGAGTTGGGTCGGAGGTGGAGGTGTTCGTTCCGGTTGTAGAGAGCTGGGTCGGAGGTGTTTGTACTGGTAGTTTAGAGCTGGGTTGGAGGCGGAGATGTTCGTAACGGTCGTGGAGAGCTGGGTTGGAGGTGGAGGTGCAGGGCAGTTCCAAGAAGCAGGATCTCGCAAAAAAATCTAGAAAAAAAAGCTAAGAAACGTGACAATAATCACAAAAACTCGACTGAGCCAAGTGGAACTGCCGCATGGAGGATGATGCACTGATGAAACGCTGGAGGATGACATGATCTTCCCACTTCTGTAGCAATCCTCAACCCCTTTGTGCTCCACAGGTGGAGGCTTGATTGCAGATGGGCTGCAGGTGGTGCCAGAGTCTCCACCCAGCTCCAGGCAAGGACACAGAAGGAAGAAAAACACAGAAAAAACCCAAATCCTGAAAGCTCTTCTCACACAGCTGAACGGTCATACTTATATATAGCATTTTGGGTTTTTTTTGTTGCTTTTTTAAAGTTCGAGGCTCTTGATTCGCTTCAGCTCCAGATTGCGCAGATGTTCTGACCCGAGAGTGGATGAAAACATGTTTAAGAAGGACTCAGGAAACAAAGAAAAGGGTTCAACACTCTTTATTACCGGTTTTAACTTCTGGTTCTTCTGAAGGTTCTCAAAGCTGTTGGGAAAAACTCGTAACAACCCAAAAACAACAAAATAACAAAGGAAACAGATGCTTCAGCAGCTTCGGTGTCTATGGATCTGCACGAACTCGGGTTTTCTGCCGCTGTAAAAACTCCTTGGTCGTCCGTCACAACAGTGAGGAGCTTCACCTGCAGCACATCGCCGTCGAATAGTTAGCTTCTACGACGCTTTTAACGAGTCGTTCGTCCAGCTGGTGTGTCCAGTTTTCAGTGTATGGGACAAGTGTTTTATGGTCATCGAAAAATAAGGCCGACTACACGCCACAGTCGCTACGCTAACGAAAAAACCCACCATAAACCCTCTGAAAACAAAATAAAGAACGAAAACAGGACGTCCAGACTCACCAGGCCAAACAAGAAGGAGTTAAGCTAAAACAGGCAAAGGAACTAGCATGAGGAGGCCAGCAGGGGGCAGAGCGCGAGGACTGACGTGTGGAGAGCGGCGAGCAGAGAGCGAGCACGCCGGGTTCACGCTGTTTAAAGACTCCAGGGCGCGAAACCAAAAACTGGGAGTAAACTATGAAAGAAATACTTTAAAAAACAAGCGGAACTTCTCCATCAACGACTTGAACGAACACGAATAAACGAGGAAAAGTAGGAGTAACTTTTGTGAATTAAAACTGGAAAAAACACGACAAAAACGTAACAACCAAGGACACGATAACAGGATTCATCTGTGGGAGCGGGATTCGAACCAACAACCTTCAGATCAGACGACCAACTGATCTGATCTAACGTCGTTTCCTCGTCACAAACAGACCTGGAGTTGAGTTTTTTTGTTTCATTCTCACATGTTTAACTCACAAACCTGCAGATTTAGGCTGAAAACACTCTGTTCCACCTTGTGATGTCATCATGTGGTGATACAGGAAGTGCTCCGCTGCGTTTTTAAACTCCACACACCTTCATTTCTAGAATCATTTGGATCATTTCAGCTCCTGGAATTGCCAATTTATACCAAACAAAACAGAAAAAATGTAGATGTTCACTTGAAAACTACCACTCTGTGACATCACAAGGTGGAACGGAGCATTTTGAGCCCAAAACTACAACTCCAGGTCTGTTTTTGATGCAGTAACTTCATTATAACATGGATTAAACTTGCCTGATTGGTCAGATAAACAACGTTATATTGTGTTTACTTTATCAAATAACAGTTAAATAACGCTCTGTTCCACCTTGTGATGTCATCATGTGGTGATACAGGAAGTGCTCCGCTGTGTTTTTGGACTCCAAACACCTTCATTTCTAGAATCATTTGGATCATTTCAGCCACTTATTTCTACTGAACTAAAGGTAAAAGGAGATTTTAACTTGAAAACTACCACTTGATGACATCACAAGGTGGAACCGGGGCAGTTTAAGCGTCGGAGATGTGACAGACGAATAATAAAGTGTGACTCAAACAACTCCAGGTCTGTTTTTGACGCAGTAACAGCTTTAAAACTCGACTTTTTTTTGCAGTTTTATACAAGATTTTACCTTTAAGTGTCTTGCCCAACGACATACAGACCAATCGTCGCCCGAACGACCCTCTCCGACTGTAACGCGCTCGCTCTGCTCCTCGTTGCTATGGTTACCAGGCGTCGGGACACAAATACAGGTGTGTGGAGCGGCGATCGAACACTCCGGCGTCGCTCTTTTCTCTGGCGGTAAACAGCGCCGGGGGCCTGAAGTCCTGAAGTCCTGAAGTCATTTCCTCCCCCAGGGGCCCGTAAAGCGTGGCGTGTGTGGCACCGCCGCCGCTGCTGATGTCATGGGCCCCGGCGCTGAAGGCGAAGTGTTGTAAAGAGGCCACAGACAGGTGAGTCCCCAGCTGGACCGCTACACTCTCCACGTTTATATGATCCCCCCAGACTTATATTCCTCAATTATGTGCCTATAGGACTCTCTAAATCTTCACCACTGACAAGCTCTTTACTCGAGGATTTGACTCGGTTTAAAACGAGAATATGCATGCGCCCGGCTAATTAGCGTTATAAATGAATGCCAGTTACCTCCGTGACTTTTACGGCGTTGTGTGAGAGTGATTGGGATCATGAGTCACCGGGTTTGGAGGGTTTTCTGTGGCTGTAAACGGAGCAGTGAAAAGCTCATTGTGAGTACGAGACAGGTCTATGTAGAGGCCGCAGGTGGTGAGGAAATGTGAGTAAATACTGTGATATTCAACAAATGGACTCAGATCATAGACTGTTTATGGAAATGGACAGAGCTAATCTGTTAGCCGCCGCGGTCCAAACAGGAAGTGAGCATGTGCGCGCGTCCTGCTCCATCGAATCTGGCTCCAATTCACTTTACACTGAAAAACTATCGTCTCTCTCTGTCCCTGCTGCTGTCAGACTCATTTTGGTCTTAAATGTTCGTATTAGCCCTCTACATGATCCTGGGGTTCATTTTTTTTAGTTATTTTGAGGGGTTTTTTTTGTTTTTTGAGTTAATTTAATAAAAAAAAAAATTAAAAAAATGTTATTTTGAGTTTTTTTTTTTTTTTTTTTTTTTTTTTTTTATTTATTTATTTATTTTTTGAGGGTTTTTAATTTTTTATTATTATTAGTATTTTGAGTTTATTTATTTATTTATTTATATATTTTTTTGTTATTTTGATTTTATTTTATTTATTTTTGGGGTTTTTTTGAAAAAAAATGTAAGTGTAAAAAAATTGTAAGCCTAAAAAAAAAAAAAAAAAAAATTGTAAGCGTAAAAGAAAAAAAAAAAAATCCACGTTCAAACTTTTTGGATCACTTGTACTTTATGGATCACTTGTACTTTATGGATCACTTGTACTTTATGGATCACTTGTACTTTATGGATCACTTGTACTTTCATAGATAACTGGTGAAGATGTGTCCAGAACTGAAGAAGCATCTTGAACGAGCAGCGAATCGTCTTCACTCCTTCAACGATTTGTCCAGTGACAGGTTTAAACTTCACTTTTCTCTTTGGATCCTGGACGCCCGAGGGATTTCAGACAGGACTGAGAAGAACTCTCCTAAATCTGCAGTTTATTTGTGAGTTAAACACGTGAATGAAACAAAAAAACACAACTCCAGGTCTGTTTGAGACGAGGAAACGGCGTAAAATGAGCCTAAGATGAACAACTCGATCCAGAAAAGGGAAATTTTTTTAAATCAAGCTTACACCTCGGAGCATTCGTCTCTGTAATTACTGCTGGAAATGAGACTCGCGCTCTTAAATTTCTATAATAACTTTTCCATGGAGCACATTCACTTCATACCACAGAGAGTCCCTTCACTGACCCCGTCACTTTGACCCGTCGGAGTGTGGAATCTTTGCCATTGTGGAGCGGGCGTAACTCCAGTGCAAATCCTCATTATTTACTATGGCTCCAAGTAAAGTGCAAAGTGCTTCCAATAAAACGTTTAGGGTTTCGTCCTCTGGAACAAAACGCTATCAGGCTCCTGGCGGCGAAAGTGGGAGCCGGACTCGTGTCTCGGGGAGTGTGGGGTTATTGTCCCGAGTACGAGACAGACGGAGTGTAAATAACAGGGGCAGTGGCATCGGGGAAACTAAAGACGTGCGAGAGACGAGGCGGCGGACATGTTTGGAGGGTATTTCACGCTCACAGATACGAGCAGAGGGAGGAGACGCTGCAGATAGTGAGACAAATGATGTTTGAAGGAGGTTTACAAGGGGAAATTAACCTGAATGAGTCACAGAGTTCGTCGTTATGACTCAGATTATGACTCAAAAGTTGTGTTTCCACATTTAGCTGCAGTGACCCACACAATAATGTCGTTTATCGTGAGAAAAAGGCTCGACATTTCATCTAATCGTGTGAAAAATCCTCGTTACATCCCCAGAACAAACCTGATGTTCTCCTCTGCATCACTGTTATTTCACTTATAAAAGTACGACACTGTCACAGCTGTTTAAATATTCTAATTATAATGATTCATATCCAGAACGTTTTTAAACTGTCAGCAGCTTTAATATTTATCGTGATGTAATCGTTAATCGTAATTTTTTTGGCCGTGACAATCGTGACACTAAATTTCACCATCGTCCCAGGTCGAGTCCAAACCAAACACAACAAACATTTAAAAGGCTCTGGGACTGGAAGAATTATGTCTATATAATATTTGTTCTTAAAAATAAATGAATAAAAAAATAAATAAAATCAAATAATAAATAAATAAATAATAGAAAAAACAATAAAATAAAATAAATAAAATAAAACTAAACTAAATTAAATTAAATAAAAAAATAAGTAAAATAAAATAAAGGGTCAATTTTTACCTACCCTCATAAAATAAATAAATAAATTTAAAAAGTAATAAATAAATAAATTAATAAATAATACTAAAAAATTAAATTAAAAAATTAAAAAATAATAAAATAAATAAAACAAAACAAAATATAATAAAATTAAGTTAAATAAAAATAAATACATACATTATAAGATAAAATAAAATAATAAAATAAAATAAAACCAAATAAAATAAAATAAATACATTAAATAAAATAAAAGTCTCTTTTCACCTACCCCCATGTCCCACTCTCCCAAAAACTTGCATTCTCATTAAAAAATCCATTTGCATGCTAGTAAAACAACAGTTTTATCAGTTACATGAAGAACCTCAGCATCAGTCCTGCAGTTTGAACCGAGGTCAGAGTTTGTTTGTTTTTTTATTTCATTTGTTTAGATCAACATCGGGGTTTATTTTACCCTGAACAAAATGTAAAATACTGATCTAAGTTTGTGAGAGACTAAAAAACAAAAAATCCACAAACATGTCTGAAAAAAACAACTTTCCCCTCGTAGTGTGAACAAAATGTGCATTTTTGTTTCTTAAATAAAAGTACAGATAAAAATACTCAAATCTGCTCAAGTAAAAGTATTAAAGTACTTGTTTAAAATGAACTTAAAGAGCAAAAAGTCAAAGTATTTCCCACAGATTTTGAGTCTTATAAAGCTTCAAATGTGGTGATTTTGACACAGATTTGAGCCGAAACATGGACGAAAAGTGACTGAACCCTACATTATTCTGCAATTCTGATGTTACTTAAACACAGCAAAACTGATTTAAAACGACAAACCAGCCTAATATGTCCCAACGCCATTAACCATCTCCCCCAGTGCTTCCTTTAACTCATAACCAGAACTATGCCCGGCATGTTCCCTCCGTCCCACTCGCTATTTGTCTGTAAAAAAATGAGCAAAATAAATCCACGCTCTATCCACTTGTGCCGCCCCCCGCCCCTGTCTCAGCTGGGGTCCGTCTTTGTACACGAGGTCTTCAAAGTCGCCCATCACCCGTGTTACAACATCTCCGAGCGTCAGGGTCTGGGACGGGAGGAGCGGTCCACTTTGATCTCCGTGGTGGACGACGGAGGAGGCATCGCTCGCTCCCCGCTCCCTCTGGTGCGAGACTCCAAACAGTAGGCCGCAGGGGTTAAAGAATAATATCTGGACCCATCAAACGGGGAACAAATGTGCTTACAGAGCCGTAAAGAACAGAGCGAGAGGGAGTGTGCACTTACGGACGCATCTGAAGGTCTGAGCCGGTGAGGTCTTTATCAGGGCGATCTGCACATTCCTCGAGATGCAGGAGGACGGGACTCAGGAAGGTCATAATAAACGATATGTACAGTTTAAATCATGAAACGCGATACAACGAAAGAGACGAGGTCTAGTTTGAGTTTGGAACAGATAATGAACTTTATACCAGTTTATGTTTCATGTAAAGAAGTGACTGAGCGAGTCTGACGTCGCCCACAGCGTCCGGCTTCAGTCAAATTAAGCTAATCGAGGCTAGAGCAGGTACAGAGACGATTTGGAGCAAGTTCCATATTTGTAATTATGACCACGAGGATCATAGCAACAGCCAATCCAGAGTGAAGATGTCGACAGTAACGTCACTTTCTGTCTGCGCCGCTGGTTTAACAAGGAGCGAGCGCTTAGCAACGCTGTCAATCAAACCTGTTGCTAATGCTAACTCTCAAAATTACTCAAAAAAAAAATAAAAATGAACTCAATATAACAACAAAAAACTTAAAATACCAAAAAACATTTAAAAACAACAAAAAATAATAATAATAATTTCAAAATAACAAAAAATAAAAAAACCTCAAAAATAAAAAATAAATTAAAATACATAAATAATAGAAAAACTCAAAATAACTAAAAAAAATCTAAAAAAAAACCAAAAAAAAACCAAACTTAAAACAATAACAACAACATAAAAAACAAAAAATAACAAAACAAAAAAAAAACAACAAACAAGAATTTCTAAAAAAAAAAAAAAAAACAATAATGAAAAAAACAAAACAAAAACTCAAAATAACTCAAAAATGCACTCCAGGATCAAGTAGAGGGTTGATACAAACATTTAAGATCAAAATGACGAGTCTGACAGCAGAGAGAGGACACGGTTTATCAGAACAAAAGGTCAAGCCTCTGTGTTTTTTAAGACAACAGATGGATTTTGTGCTAAAAAAATTAATTAATACGTAAAAATCGCCACAGAAGTTGACCTTTGTGAAAGTTCTAGGTGCCCCGTCAGTCCAGGTCAGTCCAGGTCAGTCCCGGTCAGTCCCGGTCAGTCCAGGTGAGCCGTACACGAGCCGTTTGTGATTCTACGAGAAAAATCTTTCTGTGCAGGAGGGATTTTTTCGTTGTAGTACCAATGAGTGGCCACTAGTCCAACTTAAGACGCTCTAAGCTGCAGAACCCTGACAAAACTGACAAAATCAACCAAATCGTCAAAGAAAAACAACGCTGCAAAGTCCTAAATGTATTTCAGAAAGTCTCGATGTTTCTGGTGATACAGGAAGTGCTCCACTGTGTTTTTAAACTCCACGCACCTTCATTTCTAGAATCATTTCTGGCTCTGGAATTGCCGATTTCTACTGAATTAAATGTAAACGGCAGCTTGAAAACTACCACTTCATGACATCACGAGGTGGAACAGAGCGTTTTGAGCTTTGGAGATGTGGATTTTTGAGGAGTTAGAACACGACTTAAAGCGAACAAGAGTCAGTTTTGCGTAATATAGACCACTTTAAAGCAGTAAATACATCTATACACCACTGTTTTTGTACATTTCAGCTCGTTTCTGAAAATATTTGGTTGCCAGGAAGCGAAAACACAGCGTTTTAGTGCCTCGCCGGTTTCTCCCCGTCGACTCGGTGTAGAGCAGCGTGAGCCGAGCCGCTGCCTGTCTGCTGACCTTGTCCAGAGACTTGTCCAAACTCCACAAATTCCCAGGTTGTGACTAAAGGAACATGTGTTTTTAGCCACCACTCACTCGAAGCCTTATATAGCAAGAACAACACGGCTGCTACGCTCGATATTACACGTCTAAATCAAGTCTGTAGATTCGATAGCACGAGGAGACGACGGGTTTAGAGCCGGGAAGAGCTGAGGAAGCTTCATTCATGTATTTACTTTGCTTGAGGAATAATATTTGGAGTAAAACACAAATTAAGCGACATTAAAGGGCCTGGATTACACTGTTTTACTGTTTTCTGATGTTTTAATGTCGTTTCCTCGTCAAAAACAGGCCTGGACTTGTGTTTTGTTTCTTTCACACGTTTAACACAAAAACCCTGCAGATTTAGGCTGAAAATATGTTGTTCCACCTTGTGATGTCATCACGTGGTGATACAGGAAGTGCTCCGCTGTGTTTTTTAACTCCAAACACCTTCATTTCTAGAGTAATTTGGATCATTTCAGCTCTGGAATTGTCAATTTTTACTGAAGAAAAGATCAAAAATGGAGCTGTCAACTTGAAAATTACCACTTCATGACATCACAAGGTGGAACAGAGCGTTTTTAGCTCAAAAACACAACTCTAGGTCTGTTTTTGATGCAGTAAGCTCATTATAACGTGGATTAAACTTGCCTGATTGGCCAAATTAAACAACTTTATCTTGCGTTTTCCTGATCAAATAACAGTCTGTTCCACCTTGTGATGTCATCGCGTGATGATACAGGAAGTGCTCCGCTGTGTTTTTAAACTCCACACACCTTCACTAGAATCATTTGGATCATTTCAGCTCCTGGAATAGCGACTTATCTGTACTGAACTGAAGATAAAAGGAGATTTAAACTTGAAAACTACCACTTGATGACATCACAAGGTGGATCAGAGCATTTTGAGCTTTGGAGATGTGACAGACTAATAATAAAGTGTTACTCAAACATGTGTGAATGACAAAAACACAACTCCAGGTCTGTTTTTGAGGAGGAAACATCGTTAAAACACGTCACAAGAGTCACTTTTGTAACAAAACAACCACAACTCAAAATTACAAAAAAAAAAAAACGGCTGTGAAGGAGGCAAGGGAATAATAAATAAATTACAAATTCTAAATTAAAATGTTTGCGCTTCCAGGAGCTTCACATCACTCACAGGCTCGTTCATGTCGTACCATGTGACTGCTTTGACCAATCAGAGCTTAGCTGGAGCGAACACAGGGCGTAACCGAAGCTAACGATTAAAAAGTGTTTTATAAAACAACAGACGGGGCTAAAAAACAGTTTATGATCTGAAAATAGGCCAAAATCACCACAAAAGTTGACCTTTGTAAAAGCTGTTTTTCAATGTTAAGTGAATTGGAGCCAGAAGCGCGCCCATGATCACTTCCTGTTTGAAACTAGCAGGTTAGCTACATCCACAGTCACCTCCAAAGTGAGAACCATCTGAAAATACTTAAACACTTGTTGCGTTTTAGCCTGTCACTACTGTTCTTCGTAAACCACGCCCACAGTTAGTGACGGCGCCGCTCCACATGGCGCAAAACCCCCTCGCCCTCACTCACGCTAATCCAACCGCGCTCGAGATGCCCGGCTAAGAAATTACAGCCATTTTTGTTGCATTCCAAACAATTACGTAGCTGCGGCGGTGGCAGTGAAAATGATGCGTGTGGACGGAGGGTCTGGAGAGGTCACTTATAAACGCTGAGTGTTCCCCATTTAAGTCCACGAGGGAAGAATGTGTTTCAGTCTTCATGCAGTTTGACACTAAAACTCCTGGGAAAAGTTACAGATGTCAAACAAACAGAAGAGAATTACAGATAAAAGAGGACGGAAAAGAGGAGTGCGTTTTAGTTTTAGGGCTAGAATCTTAAGGGGTTAAGTTTTAGGAGCTGGATGTAACTTTTTGACTTTGACGTATCTGTGATCCTCTGAGTAAATATGTTCAAATATAATAAAGCTCTTACTTACGGAGCCCGGTATCGGCAAAATATAATATTAAAGCACATTCCCACACAATATTATCTCAAGGGAACGACTTAATTATCACGAGATATTTTAATTCTTTAAGTTAAATGTCTTGTGCGCTTGTGAAAATATATTTATTGAAATGATTATGTTCTCTCAAGGTAATATCTCGTTCCCTCAAGTTACTATATTGTTCCCTCATAATAATTATCTCGTTTCCTCAAGTTAAATACTCATTCCCTCAAGGTAATATCTCGTTCCCTCAAAATAATTAACTTGTTCTCTCAAGATAATTATCTAGTTTCCTCAAAATATGTCATTCCCTCAAGATAATATCTCTTTCTGTCAATATAACATCTCGTTCCCTCATAATATCTCGTTCCCTCAAGATAATTATCTCGTTCCCTCAAGATAATATCTCGTTCTCTCAGAATATTGTTCCCTCGAGCTAATGCCTTGTTCCCTCAAAACAATTCTCATTCCCTCAAAATAATTATCTTGTTCTCTCAAGAAAATATCTCGTTCCTTCAAGAAAATTATCTCGTTCCCTCAAGTTCATTTATCTTGTTCCCTCAAGATAATTATCTAGTTTCCACAAAATAATTATGTCATTCCCTCAAAATAATTACCTTGTTCTCTCAAGATAATATATTGCTCCCTCAAGTTAATATCTCGTTCCCTCAAGCCAATCTCCCATTTCCTCAAAATAATTATTAGTGGTAGTTTTTTTTAATGTGAAAACTACCACTTGATGACATCACAAGGTGGAACAGAGCGTTTTGGAGATGTTACAGATGAATAATAAAGTGTGACTCAAACATGTGAATGAAACAAACACATCTCCAGTCTGTTTTTGATTTTATATCCATGCTCTATCTACTTTCTCACCGTCTTTTCTCACGTTCTCGTAAAAATTCCAAGTATTTTTACAATTCCGTCGCCTCCTGACATGACGCCGCACAGACAGATCATCCACCTCATTGACTTTTCTCATCACTGTGGTTTGACCCAAAAGCCAAATAAAGAATGAACCTCATGGTATGAAGTGGTGCCTCCGGAGGTGAAGAGCAGAAACGCTCAAACGACCCGTATGACAGTGAAGCTGCAGCGGCGCTTTTCCCCGCGGCACATGAAGGCCACACGAGCCACTATCGCTCGTCCCATCGCTCCCAGCTGGAGACGGGGCTGGTGGATGCCTCTTACTCCCGCTCTGAGCCGGATGTTGTGGAATTTGTGAAAAGTTGGTAGAGGATTGAGGGTAGAGGGTCTAAAGGAGAAAATGCAACGACAAAGTGACGAAATCATGACCCTCACCACACACTTTATACACTTTTCTCACACATTAACATTTTCTCACATTTCTCTCTTGTTTAAACACAAAGTTCAAACCTTCGTCGGTGCCTTTGTCGGTGCAGAACGTTTCATCGACATTGTGGGTTTTGTCGGGGTCTACAGTCCCTCAGCCAATCAGGACACAGAACACAATGATCTACAGTCCCTCAGCCAATCAGGACGCAGAACACAATGGTCTACAGTCCCTCAGCCAATCAGGACGCAGAACACAATGGTCTACAGTCCCTCAGCCAATCAGGACGCAGAACACAATGGTCTACAGTCCCTCAGCCAATCAGGACGCAGAACACAATGGTCTACAGTCCCTCAGCCAATCAGGACACAGAACACACTTTGGAGTAGAGTTTTGAACATCATTAGTAAAACTGTGGGTAAGTTTATTTATGATTTTTTTTTTTGTTATTTTGAGTTGTTATTCTGAGTTCATTTAAAAAAAAAATTTTTTGTTATTTTGAGTTTTTGTTGGGAATTTTATTATCTTGAGTTTATTTATTGTTATTTTCAGTTTATTCATTTTTTGAGTTATTTTGCATTGTTGATTTATTTATTTATTTTTTTGTTAATTTTTTTTTTTTTTTAACCATGTCTCTCTTTCCGAGTTGATTTGTGCTGTTAAACACGTCTCTCTCAAATAACGCCGAGCACAGTCCTGCTGAGAAAAAGAAAAAAGCAGATTGTAAAATTAAACGACAGAATTTGTTCTTTTTAAATAGTTTGAAATGATCTGAAGCCATCCCTCGCTTTCCTAACACATCGTAATTATTCACCATACTGGGTTTATAAGCTCTTTTTCAACTTTCAGAGACCAGAGTGACGTTTTGTTGTCACGATAACTAGCATGCTAACAGCGCACCAGCATTACTTCCTGATTCACGGACTATAAAAACACTTGATAGTTTGATGCAGAAGCAAACACCAGTCTCATTTTTATAATATATCTGCACTGGAGCAACACTCATCCTCTTATCAGAAGGTTTGCGGTTCGAGTCCCACTTTCAGCATCAACAAAGGAGTCCACAGGTCGTTGTGTCCTTGAGCAAGACCCTCCTCGCCCCTAGAAATGAAAGAAAACTGAATACAGCCCATTTAAAATACAACTTATTCTTGAAGGAGCGAAGAGGACGATCTGTAACACGTTTGGACAGTTCACTTCATTGGAAAGGTGCCACTTGCGACGGTAAAAAAGCGTTTGAGGCCAGCGCCGGCGGTCGCTTTACACATGTGTACACCAAATGTGGATGTTATGATGATCTGGGTGATATGACCATGTGGAAGACCTGGAGAAGGAAGCGTGCTACCAACAAAGTCCCTCTTCAAGCACCTGACACGTTTCATTTAGTCTAAAAATATTGTAAATATTTATCTCTGAAATAAACAGGGTTAAAATAAGGTTTGAACGTGCCTTTTATGACCCAGAATAGTGCGCTGGCTCTTCCGTGTGTGGCTTTCATGTTCGAGGAAGTGCCGAACAATCATATTGTTGCATTGTTACATTTCCTGTGGGCTCTGAAGGTTCAGGTCGATGTTTATAGGGTCACAGACAGTGCTGCAGACTCCCCCTGGATTCACAATCAAACATCATAAATAAACATTACACTCTGTACAATGAGGCGCTAAGTGTGGGGCTTACAGCATGAAGAATGACCACATCTATTCACTTTTATTATGAATGTACAGGTCCTACCCGTCCGAATATGCACTAAAACGATCTCTCCGACAGCAGTTTAAAGGTGCGCGGTGGAACTTTTCTGGAGGATGATCAGATTTTACTCCTCGGTCTGGAATCTGCCACCGTTTAGTATCATTTCTCTCCATTTTTATGTCGCGCTTTTCCATCTTCAAGGCGTGTTTCATCAAGGAATCGCTCACAGATTTACACACACGTTCACACATGTGGTTCATACATGAGTTAAGTGTCTTGCCCATGGACACAACAATAGCAGTCATCTGTGGGAGCTGGAATCGCAACAAGTGGATCAGACTTTTCCACCAAATACAGTTGTCACTCTGACTATATCATTGTGTTCTGCGTCCTGATTGGCTGAGGGACTGTAGACCATTGTCCATCAGTCTCCTCCGTGTCTCCTAAATGTTGGATCGCAGTGTGACTCTGAAGTGCTGTATGTTTGCAAGTTTTCTCTCCGACAAAACCCACAATGTCGATGAAACGTTCTGCACCGACAAAGGCACCGACGAAGGTTTGAAGTTTGTGTTTAAACAAGAGAGAAATGTGAGAAAATGTTAAGAGAAAAGTGTATAAAGTGTGTGGTGAGGGGTTTTACAGACAAGAAACAGAGAGAATAATGTAAAAAATAAAGCTGATACTTGTTATTTTTAGAACATAACCCCCCCCGCTAAACCAGGGACGACTGTATGTCAATTATATCAAGAGCGGGATTCAAACTGCCAACCTTCGGATCAGTAAATCTGACACTCTACCAACCGAGCTCCTGCTGCCCAAAGAGTCAAGAGTCTGTTACAGAGACTAGAGGACTGGGAGGGCATCTGTGGTACTGAACTGAACTGGTTCAAGTCTAGAAAACAGCGAGTACTTTGTTGAAATTGGAAAATGTGTCTCAGATAAAATGTTTCTGACCTGTGGGGTGCCCCAGGGGTCAACGCTGGGACCCCTGTTGTTCAGTCTCTACATGCTGCCGTTAAGCCAGTTCTTCCCTGAGGTCGCTCCGGCTAGCGTTAGCAACAGGTTTGACTGACAGCGTTGGCCACTCCCTGCTAAACCAGCGATGTGGGCGGGACTGGAGCCGAACGCTGTGGGCGACGTCGACTCACTTAGTCCACGACAGTTTATGTAGAGGACGGAGAGGACGAAGGAGGGGAGACAGAGAGGTGATTGGGCACATTTTCTTAACTTCCAATATAAAAAAAACACTAGCGATGGAACTTTTGACTCTTTTTTTGCGCAAAGCTCTGACTCGTGTCGCCTCTTCTGCTTCTGTGCCGATTCTCGTGTTCGTTCATCGATAATCAGCATAAAAACGAGGCCAAAAAAGAAGATTCGGCTCTGTTCCCCTCCCTCCTGAATGTCACATCACGAAAAACACATATTTGATGTGGCTGTTTCCTGATAAAACAGTCACCAATGCTTCCTTTCCCATATCAACTGCATTGTTTGAGGTACGATCACACATTCCAGGCCGATTCGCTGTGATGATGACACAACCTGCTTCCTCGCGGCTAAATAATCATAGTCCGCGGGGGTCCCTTTCCCTCCAAAATCCTGGCTGTGAAGTTTACAACCCTCTCCATCCTCCCTGGCTCTTTTATTTATCTCTTATTCTGTGTAGATACATAACATACTGGACGCTTCCCTCCGGTGACATGCCCCAGTTCTTTGTAGCGTGGCACCCTACGGACATCGTCACCCCGAGGTCCCCTTTGAAGTGTCTCGTGCTTTATTAACCCATAAGCCCGACCTGACAACATGGAGGAATCAAAGAGAGGGACGGGTTCGTTCTGCTTCCATGGGGCAGATAAAAATGAACGAGCATTTGTCTAATCCCTTTGGTGGTATTTGATTACAAGAGGATCCGCCGTCGGGGTGGGACGGGGGCTCGGGGAGGACATGAGAAGGAAACCACCCAGTGAATGTGCAGCTGATTGGCACATGCATCTGTTTTTTTCATTGGGGATCGAACAAGAACAGATCTGAGGACGTTTTTGGAATCATTGGGTCGTTCCAGCCTAGTTTTTAGGGATATCCAGCTCTCTTAATACGATGTTTATTGGGAGATTTTAACAAAACTCTGAAAAAGCTACACTTTTCCTTTTAAAATAGACATTTTAAAGAAGTGGATGAGTGAGTTTGACGTCAGCCACAGCGTTCGGATCCAGTCAAATCAAGCTCATCGAGGCTAGAGCAGTTGTAGCAGCGGATTTGGAGCCGAATGCCATATTTGGACATTTCGGAAGTCCTAATCTGGAACTTGGCTCCAAATTAGCCGCTATAGCTGCTCTAGCCTCGATGAGCTTCATTTGGAGCCAAACAACTGTGACGTGATGCTCATTTTTTTTCTTTCTTTTTTTTTTAGTTATTTTGAGATGTTAAGGTTGTTTTTTTGTTTGTTTTTTTCATTAATTTTTTATTTATTTTATTTATTTATTTATTTATTTTATTTATTTTGAATTTATAAATTTTTTTTAGTTAATTTTCTTCATTTTCTTTAAGTTATTTTAAGTTCTTTTTTTTGTTGTTGTTATTTTGAGTTCTTTTTTTCTGAGGTATTTTGAGTTTTTGTTGGTTTTTTTTTTTGTTACTTTGAGTTGATTTTTTTTGTGTTATTTTGAGTTCATTTTTTTATTTTTTTGAGTTATTTTAAGTTAATTTTTTTGTTATTTTGAGTTTATTTATTTACACTCACTCAGTCACTACTTCATACATTCTGTGGTTTTAAACTAAATCAAACTACACTTTTCTGGAGTATTAGCCGCTAACAGAACATAATTCGATCATCATGTTCACTTTTTGTTGGATCTTCACGACGCTAATTCGTGCTCATTTTGAAACGATACCCCTGTTTTTGGCCAAATCTTAAATAAAAGCAGCGAGTTTTGAAGATGCGAATGCAGAATATACATGTGAACAACAGATAAATCATAAATACAGCGCCACCTACAGGACCTCCACAACACTAGTGCGTTTTATCTCCTCTCCAGGTGACAGCAGGTGGTACAGATTAGCAAACCGCTCCAGAAGTGCACACACCTGGTCTGAATGAGCTCCCTGAGGAGACTTACAAACCCTCACTTTAAATCTTGTGTCCACACCGGCCTGGACCTCCCCCCGTCCCGCCAACGCCGTCCCAGAGAGAGGCGCTACAGCCACGACGGGGCAGCTGCGTCTGGGACAAACTGAACCAGAGGAGGGACGAGGTGTCGGAGCTGGAGAACTGCTGGAATGGAATTTTAAATATGGCTCTAAAGATTTCTGTCTTTCTTAATCCGGTATTTCAATTTGAGCCTCGGATGAAACAGGAAACTCTGGCAGCGACTCAGCTTTTCGTCAGCTTTTATTTAACTCTTATAAATACAGAATCATTTTAAAGTGTCACGTTTGTTTACGAGGATAAATCCAGGTGTTTGATGTATTACTGTTACTGCTGCTTTTATTTTGAAAAGCTTATTTAAAGTGATTGTACTTCCTGTACTTCCTCTTTTCTGTCCTTTCACACAGAAACACGCAACTGAAATGAAAGAATTAATATTGTTTTCTTGAATGAAAAACACTTTGAAAACCCACTATGATTATTATTATAATTAATATTATAATTATTATCTGAATTTATAAAGTTAATATTATGATGGAGAAAAGTACAAGAGGCACAACTAAAGGCAGGAACCTGGACTAAACCTGGACTAAACCTGGACTAAACCAGGTCTAAACCAGGACTAAACCAGGTCTAAACCAGGACTAAACCAGGACTAAACCAGGACTAAACCTGGACTAAACCTGGACTAAACCAGGTCTAAACCAGGACTAAACCAGGACTAAACCTGGACTAAACCAGGACTAAACCAGGACTAAACCAGGACTAAACCTGAACTAAACCAGGACTAAACCAGGACTAAACCAGGACTAAACCATGACTAAACCAGGACTAAACCAGGACTAAACCAGGAGTAAACCAGGACTAAACCAGATCTAAACCAGGACTAAACCTGGACTAAACCTGGACTAAACGAGGACTGAAACAGGACTACACCAGGACTAAACGAGGACTAAACCTGGACTAAACCTGGACTAAACCTGGACTAAACCTGGACTAAACCTGGACTAAACCTGGACTAAACCAGGACTAAACCAGGACTAAACCAGGACTAAACCTGGACTAAACCTGGACTAAACCAGGACTAAACCTGGACTAAACCTGGACTAAACCTGGACTAAATCAGGATTAAACCTGGACTAAACAAGGTCTAAACCTGAACTAAACCGGGACTAAAGAAGGACTAAAACAAGACTAAACCGGGACTAAAACGAGACTAAACCAGAAACATCAGAGTACATTTATCCAACGTCACAAATGGACTGAAATAGTGTAAATTTTCTATTTAAAACCAAATCCGTGTCTCTAAATTTTCTGAATGGGGGAAAAATCTCCTCAGGAAACTCATAAAACCCATGAATAAACTGTTTTTATTTTTGCTCGATGATAATTCCTGCAGTTCGCGATTCTAATCTCAAAAATTCGATTATGCGTGCAGTTACCTCACGGCCCGACTCACAACGAGCCACGAAACAAGGGCCCCTTCTGTGAGCGTCAGTCTGATTTTTCGTGTGGCGTTTCCTCTGGATTTCCTCCCCGAAGACCCTCGTCTGCAGAATGTGCCGACTGCGCTTTCCATGGACCCGGCTCTGCGCGACCTGCCAACACAAAAAAACAAAAAAAAACTGTTCCTCTTGTGCTGCAATATACAACCATGAAGTTATTACCCCGAAACCTCACCACGGGTTTTTTTTATCCCATTCCCGGAACACGGAGCTACTATTACGACCCAAAGCCGCTCTGACAATCCAACAGGAAAAAGTACAGGCAAAGTGCATCAGGTTGTATTCTGTCCAACATCAGGCCTAATTGGTGTTCATGTGAGCCGGGTTCGGAGACAGACGCAGGCTGCACACGAAAATTATTACAAGAGTGAGCTTGAGTTCCCGGTCTGGCCTCGCTTAACTCCTGGCGCTTTAATAACAGCGTGTTATTGGATAAGCTGAGTGTGTTTCGCTGAGAAAACAGCCACAAGAGCTGAAGTAAAGTCTGTTATAGGCGCTGTGCATCCAGGTGCCACTAGGGGCGCTGTGGAAATGGTTTAAAACCACAGTTTATGGGAATGAGTAAAAATTCTGTGAAGTGAACAGATGTAAGAGGTTCAAAGGTTAAACGATAAAACTCTGTTTTTACAAAGACTGAGTCGTATTCAGGATTTACAAGTACAATACATTTACTACTACTACTAGTGCTACTACTACTGCTCCTACCACTAGTACTACTGCTGCTACTACTACTGCTGCCACCACCACCACCACCACCACCACCACCACCACCACCACTACTACTACTACTACTACTACTACTACTACTACTACTACTACTACTACTACTACTACTACTACTACTACTACTACTACTACTACTACTACTACTACCGCTGCAACAACTACAACTACTACTACTGCTGCTACTACTACAGATACTACTGCTACTACTACTGCTACTACTACAGATACTACAGCTACTACTACTACAGCTACTGCTACTGCTACTACTACTACTACTACTACTACTACTACTACTGCAACTACTACTACTACTACCACTCCTCCTCCTGTCATGATCCACATGTTCCTGTGCCTTGTTTTGTTCTCCAGCTCCTCCCTCACCTGTTTGTCTCTGGAGCTGGGCGGAGTTCCTGGCTCCTCCTGACGCACCATCAGCGCAATCAACACCACCTGCGGGAGGATAAGAGGAGCCAGGACCAGACTTTCGGTTTCAGATCGTCCGCGTGTCCAGATCCTGCTTCCCGGTTCCTGTACGGTCAGTCTCGTTACCTCAGCTCTGCCTCGCACCCTGTTCTCTGCTCTGCTTGTCCTGCTCCCGTTCCTGAACTCCTCGTCTCCTGACTCCTTCTTCGTCCCGGCTCCAGACTCGCTCGCGCCGCCGAGAGCTCCGTTCCTCGTTGAATCAATCTACTTTATTTTGTGATATTGACAGTTGTTGTAAATAAACACTGTTAAAACTTCCCCTGAGTCCTGCACATCTTGGTCCAACCTGCACTACCACTACCACTACCACTACCACTACTACTACTACTACACAGTACATGTTCAAGTGTTAAATTAACACTTAAAGTACATTTTTACTCTGCTTCCATGTATTTTGTCTTTATCTGTGCAGAGTAAGATTTACTCTCACTTCAGAGTAAAAATATTCAGTCAGTTTTACACTTTTAGAGCCGAGAATGACACTGAGCAGAGTTTTGTTAGAGAATTTTACTCTAACAGATTATTTACTCCACAAAAAGTAAATAGTACTTCAAGTAAGTTCAGTGTTCAGTCTGTCGCAGCGTTAATAATGACACTTATTAGATTTTAATAACACTTATGTACAACTTTATATAGAGTAGAAATTACTCATTGGAAGGGTCAAATTTAATCTAAATTTAATACTGCTACTACTACTACTACTACTACTACTGCTACTGCTACTACTACTACAGTTGTGTATCTAATTATTACTTATTTAAAACTATTGAAAACCTGAGCTGCAACAGTACAGTTTTTTCAGCTCTAAACTTAAATAACGATGGTGGTAAAAGTTCACTCACCAGAGTAACAGACACTGGGGGGTGGAGTGTCTTGCCCAAGGACACAACAGCAGTATTCATCTGTGGGAATCGCACCGTCAACCTGTGGATCAGTGGATCTGCCTCCTCCACCAATGATGTTTATGTCGAGAGGGATTTGAACTGCCAACCAAGTCTTTATGGAGCTGTTTTCTCATGAACGATCAGCAGAATATCTTTTTTTTGTTTTGTTCTTTGTGTTTTTTTACTTTTTCTGAAGCACATTTTATTACTAGTTTGTTTTGTTTGCTCTTGGCACTAAGTCACTCCCCCTTCAGAGCGCTGTACATTTAACCAACGAAACTACTGCACATCGCGTCGGGTTTGTGAAGTTGTAGTGGATTGTTTTGCATGGAAAATCGTTCAGGGGCATGACGTCTGTTTGTGGGCGGAGCCTTGTACAAGCTTACCATTAAGAGGGTTCGAATAGGGCTCGGGAGAGATCGCTAGATGGCTCAAACACGCATGGATGACATCTACAACCTGTTCAGACATGTTTTTGATGAGGGAACGACTTTAGAACATGGGACAAAACTCCAAAATGTCCATTTGAAACATACAGAAATGGTAAAAAAATTCCATGTTTGAATTGCGTATTTTATGATAAGATGTGATTTTATTTGTTTAAACGTGCTGTAGAAATAAATTTAAATTGAGTTAAACACGATGAAGGTCCTGGTTTAGTGTAGTACTGCTGCATCCATTAAACTTTTTCAATGTAAAGTAAATTTCGGACTATTTCCCGACGCTTTGGCAACGGTGCAGCTAATTTATCCATTTTCACTGGTTCACGTCCACCGGGGGGCGCTCTAACAGTAACACAAAAGTGAGACAGATGTGGGGAAATATTCTGCGCTGAAGAATGCACCAGTTTTGATTTGGAGCTTATATTCCTGTACTTATATTCAGTTTCGCTAACCTGTTTTTGTCAAATGTCTCTTATCTTGAGGCCAGATTTTCTACATCTGCCTTGACTTTGCTGCATGAGATAAACTAATATTAGTGTTTGCTCGAGTCTTCAGCCTTGACTCGTCTCGGGTGTAAACAGCTCGTGAAGGACAGGCCACGGCCGCCGCGCCGGGACAGGTGGCGACAGCGACGGCTCTTAGCACCATTTGTCTGTCCCACATTAAAGCGGCGGTCGGAGGTCGTCCCGGGAGGTGACGAGAAGCTGTGAAGAGACACGAGGAGCAGAGGAAACTACCAGGAAACAAGGAGATTTAAAACCTGGAAATGAGGCTAAAGGAAGACAACTGTTCTCCTGTAAGGGTCAAATATGAAGTACTACTACTGCGACTACTACTACTCTTCACAGAACAAAAGTCCCTGGAACATAAAGTTTCTGTTGGGCACAATCTGAACAGATCCAAGTTCAGCTGATTTGTCAGAGCAGAATCTTTTACTTAAATGATTCATATTCACATGTACTTCTCTCAAAGTTCTGGTGTTTCTTCCTTATAATCCTTTTCCACAGTGCTCTCTGGTGTTGTTCAGGGGCCGTTTGAGCTTTCTTCTTTTAGTTTTCTTTTAGTTATTTTGAGCTGTTTTTTTTTGTTTTGTTTTTTTAGTTTATTAATTATTTTGAGTTTTTGTTGTTCGTTTTTTTTTTTAGTTATTCTGAATTTGTTTTTTTTTTTTTTGTTATCTTGAGTTTATGTATTTATTTTTTGAGTTAAGCTATTTTTTGTTTTTGTTTTTTGAAAAACTGTCTCTCTCTCTCTGTACCTGCTGCTGTCAAACTCATTTTGGTCTTAAATGTTCATATTAACCCTCTACATGATCCTGCGTTCAATTTTTTTTTTTGCGTGTCACTAGAATATCTGACTTAAATCTGACTTAAATCTGACTTAAATTTGCCCTCATTGTCACGTCTGTCCTTCTCGTTCACTTGCTGCTTTGGCTTCGCTGCGTGTTTTGCAGAGTAGATCTTTCTCACTCGAAAAGGAACAAATCTCTCCCCGTTTCAGCGCTTGTTCTTCTCTTTGCTCAGACTCCGACAGCCGCTCCATCTTAAAAGAACCGCACTTCTTTTTTACTTTGTCTTGATGATGGATGTGTCGCTGCTCGTTCGTTTCGCCGTGATAAGGCGTTACATGTGCGTCTCTTAACTCTGCTGCACTGTTGTTATCTAACCTGCAGGGGGCGTATGGGCGGGGCACGTGTACAAACTGCTGTGATTGGCTGCCTAGCGTAAGTAACTGTATCGTATTATTGGCTGGTCACCTGTCACTCATTGAGTTTCAATGCAAAATGATACAGAAAACAATATTATTTGTCTAATTAACTAGATTATATCATTTCTAAAATTAGATATTAATTAATACGTTTCTGTTTAATTTTATTTTGTGCGCTCTGATTCCTCCCCGTCCAGTTGCTCTCGGTACTAAGTCACTCCCACTTCAGAGCGTTATCACATTACAATCACCGTGCGACTAATCAAACTACTGCACATCGCGTCAGGTTTGTGAAGTTGTACTTTTTTAAAATTTTGCATCATGTCGTTGTATATTTATGGAAAATGCGTATGGGCGACGTCGACGTGTGGGCGGAGCCTCGGACAGAATCTGTAAAGAGCCAAGTTTGAATACGACCCGGGAGAGAACACTAGATTACTCAAACATGCCGTATTTTCCACACTTTTTTGTGAAATGTTTTTTTTTTTCTTCATTTTTATGCATTTTTTGGCTGGTGCGACTCATGCTCAGGTGCGACTTAAACTGATCAGACTTTTTTTTGACGAGGGAAGCTCCAAAAAGCATAATTTGCCCTTTTTAAGTTTGAAGAACACAAAAATGGTGACTGAAAGTTGCTTTATTTTTATTCTGACCCTGAACTCTTTGTCTTATACATCTTTTTACATTCTGTTCCAGGACAAACTCACCTTCAACAGTTAATTAAGTTGAATGTAAGTAGTTGTATTGTTCACCTGATGTAATGGGAATGCAGTATAAATTCTGAATGATTATCTTTACGTTCTCAAACAAAGCTCTCAGGACACGCCCCAGTGTCGCACAGACGTGAAAAACAAAACGTCCTGGTCCTATACGGCGTGTTTAGTCCCTTAAAGACAGAACATACCTCCACACAGGTACAACGAGAGGCGTGGCACCTTATCGCACGACTATCATTACTTCACCGCTGTCGTACTTTATGTTTGTTTCTCCGACGACACAAACCCTCGTCCAAAAACTCCACCTCCCCATAAAAATAATCAAGTGCGTCCTCCCAGCAGTTTATCAGACCCTCCCGCAGGAGAATTAACCCGGGACGAGGAGGAGGAGCGAGGCCAAGAGCCTGTGTGGGAGAGAGGAGAGGCTGGAGATAAACACACACCGTCATTAAGATAAAACCAGCGTCAAAGTGATTCATCCACAGAGAGAAGAGTCTGGAGCCGAGCCAACGACGAGACGTCACTGTCAGACCAGACACCTGCTGCATATGTCACAGAGAGAGAGAGGTACGGTCGTATTTAACGAGCTATGGCGAGGTAGCATGTGGAGCTAGCATGTGGAGCTAGCCATTATTCAGTTTAAATAACCACGACGTTCACGGGAAAAGGCTCCACACAAGTACACACGAGTACACACAAGTACACACGAGTACACACGAGTACACACAACTACATACAAGTAAACACAAGCACATACGAGTACACACAAGTACATACGAGTACACACAAGCACACACGAGTACACACAAGCACACACGAGTACACACAAGCACACACGAGTACACACAAGTACACATGAGTACACACGAGGACACACAAGTACATACGAGTACATACAAGTACACACGAGTACACACAAGCACACATGAGTACATACAAGTACATACGAGTACTGCACTTTATAAAACCACATGTGACTGTGTCTGATCTGGATTAAATAAATACAGTTTTTTAGCCGTCGTGTTTGTTTTTGTTGTAGTTTTTTTCTCTTGTTTCTCGTTTTCTCGTGAAGCTCCTGAAGCTGTTTCTCTTTTCTCTGCTCATTAGCTGCAAGTGCTGCGTCTTTAGCGTCTGCAGCAGAACCGAGGCGAGCGCTCGGTGTTTTTCTCGTTAAATTACCCAGAAAACGATGTGATCCGTCGCAGGGCTGACGGTCGGAGCGATGATGGACGAGTCAGTCTGGATCTGACGGAGATTTGAATAAAACGAGGAAACGGCTGCGAACTGCAACAAAACACACACAACATACATTTTCCCAGTTCAATTTTACAAATATTTAATTCATAAAGTCGTTTTGGGGGGATGAATATTCTTCAGAGCTAAAAAAATCTCAAACTAATCAACAAAAGCAAGACTGAAAAACTTTCATCAAACTCTTGGCCGTGAAAACCCAAATATAAACGTCTTAAAATGACAAAATTGTGTTTTTTTTCCCCAGCGTATGCATTGTGTTCTGCGTCCTGATTGGCTGAGGGACTGTAGACCATTGTGTTCTGTGTCCTGATTGGCTGAGGGACTGTAGACCATTGTGTTCTGCGTCCTGATTGGCTGAGGGACTGTAGACCATTGTGTTCTGCGTCCTGATTGGCTGAGGGACTGTAGACCATTGTGTTCTGCGTCCTGATTGGCTGAGGGACTGTAGACCATTGTGTTCTGCGTCCTGATTGGCTGAGGGACTGTAGACCATTGTGTTCTGCGTCCTGATTGGCTAAGGGACTGTAGACCATTGTGTCCTGCGTCCTGATTGGCTGAGGGACTGTAGACCATTGTGTTCTGTGTCCTGATTGGCTGAGGGACTGTAGACCATTGTGTTCTGCGTCCTGATTGGCTGAGGGACTGTAGACCATTGTGTTCTGTGTCCTGATTGGCTGAGGGACTGTAGACCATTGTGTTCTGCGTCCTGATTGGCTGAGGGACTGTAGACCATTGTCCATCAGTCTCCTCCGTGTCTCCTGTACAGTACAGAATGTGTCAGACAAATTTACATAAATGTTGGATCAGTGTGACTCTGAAGTGCTGTATGTTTGCAAGTTTTCTCCCCGACAAAACCCACAATGTCGATGAAACGTTCTGCACCGACAAAGGCACCGACGAAGGTTTGAACTTTGTGTTTAAACAAGAGAGAAATGTGAGAAAATGTTAATGTGTGAGAAAAGTGTATAAAGTGTGTGGTGAGGGGTTTTACAGACAAGAAACAGAGAGAATAATGTAAAAAATAAAGATGATACTTCTTGGATTTCGCCTGTAGTGGTATTTTACAGCTATTTGCCTCATTTTTACCATTTCTAAAAACTGCACCTCCAAACACTTTAGGTAAAAGTCGGTATTTACCATATTTTCTGGACGATAAGTGTCACTTTTTTCATAGTTTGTCGGGTGCGACTGATCCTCAGATGCGACTTGTATGTAAGAAGTGACCATTTTGCCATATCGTAATTTTGTGGGGACTTAATTCTCTGCATAACGAGGAATTCCCAAACTAATAAGCGAGTAAACTTCCCAAAAACATTATATTTTGTGTATTTCTATATAAATTAACAGCTTTTTCCTTGTATTTCTTGTCATTTGCAGAGTTCTAACGGCTGAACGTGCGATGACTTTTAAGCTCCTGTTTAGCGTTAGCATAGCCGCACAAACGCCCCTCACAGCCGTCACTTCGCGCCGTCGCTGTCGCCACGGTAACGACCTTCCGCGGAGTATACAGTAGATTCAAACACTCTCGTTTTGTGAAATCAATAGCCGCCTGTGTGACAACTTCAAGGTTCAGTTTCAGGACTTTTTCTTCTTTTTTGGAATGTTTTCGTATTTCAACACCTTCTTGATCAAGTCGGAGGCACATTTGGTGGAGTTTGATGCCCGCCTGAAAGAGCGCTTTATGCGGTTCTTCGGGCGGTGGTAGGGGCAGAGGGCCCTTGGTGATTTTAAGGTGTTAAAGCAAAGAAACAGGTCCCACTCTTCTGCATCTGTCCTGAGCAGCTCGTGCACAAAGATGCTCTGTGTTAAAGCGCCGCACTACGCTCAACGCTCGAATGTTCTGACCTCATCAGAAACACTTCAGTCGTGTTTTGTTTCATTCACATGTTTGACTCACACTTTATTATTAGTCTGTGGCATCTCTAAAGCTCCAAATGCCCCGTTCCACCTTGTGATGTCATCAAGTGGAAGTTTTCAAGTGAACAGGGTTGAAAAGGTGAATTGAATAAAAAATGTACAGCACTAGTTTTTACACGCGTTTCGTCCAGATTCAGTTTGTTTCTGAATATCTGGAGTCACTGCGAGACACAGCCGCAGAAATCCTCCTTTTCCAAACATTAAAGATTCTATCGTCCCAGGAAATGTCAGAATATTAAATAAAAGTGAAGTTTGAGACGGAAATGTGTTAATTCTCTTCCCTGTTTCCTCACCAGACAAAACGTAGTCCTGTTTCAGTCCCGGTTTAGTCCCGGTTTAATCCCCATTCAGTCCCGGTTTAGCCCCGGTTTAGCCCCGGTTTAGCCCCGGTTTAGCCCCGGTTTAGTCCAGGTTTAGTCCAGGTTTAGTCCAGGTTTAGTCCAGGTTCACTCCTGGTTTAGTCCCGGTTTAATCCCGATTCAGTCCCGGTTTAGTCCCGCTTTAGTCCAGGTTTAGTCCCGCTTTAGTCCAGGTTCAGTCCAGGTTTAGTCCCGGTTTAATCCAGGTTTAGTCCCGGTTTAATCCCGATTCAGTCCAGGTTTAGTCCCGCTTTAGTCCAGGTTTAGTCCAGGTTTAATCCCGATTCAGTCCAGGTTTAGTCCCGCTTTAGTCCAGGTTCAGTCCAGGTTTAGTCCAGGTTTAGTCCAGGTTTAGTCCAGGTTTAGTCCAGGTTTAGTCCAGGTTCAGTCCCAGTTTAGTCCCAGTTTAGTCCCAGTTTAGTCCCAGTTTAGTCCCAGTTTACTCCCGGTTTAGTTGTGGAGTGGAGAGACTTGTACACAGGCAGATGTAGTACAGTAGTTGTACAAATACCTCAAATATGTCCTTAAGTGTTGTACTTTTCTCCGTTTACTTCATTCTGTTCCGTCTCTGCTGTAAATCCCAAATAAAATTATAATCAAATCCTTCTCGTATAAAATCTTTTCTCTCACGTCACTAAACTATTCGCTAAAACGAGCAGGAGCCATTTTTGATCTTCCCACAACAACAGACAGAAATCAGACTCTGTATTTACTGAAACAACAGAACAAAGATCATAAACTGCAGTTTCGTGGATTGATAGAAAATCCCACCCAGCGTCTTTAAACGAACGTGTGAAAATAACGCCGCCAAACGATCAAACCGACTCAGAACAAAGGTGAAACGCAGATTAACGATGAAATTTCATGAGTGATTTCAGCGTCTGGGAGGTTCATCTGCCGCCTTTTCTCCACATATTTCACGCTTTCATCTCAAGTATTTTGCAAAAACACGACTACCGTCCTCGCTCCCGTCCGACATAATTTAACATGAAAGTGAAAAGACGAGAGCGAAAACAGCCCAAAGTTTAACGAGGATGAAGATGATCTGCCTGGGAGGTCTGCTGTGGACGCCGCCCCGGAGAGAGAGGTGTGAGGTGGGATCAGGTCGACCCTCGTCGCCGCCGCCGCTCCCCCGCCGCCGCCGCTCCCCCCTTGTGTTCATCATCTTCATCCTCCTCCAACAACTCGCTCCATCCATCACTCCTTACATTTCACTTTGAGGTGGTCCTGTCCCCTCGCTCGGCCTTGTGGGAACGTTTGACTGAGGAGAGCGGCGGAGGTCAAAGGTCGTGTTTTGCTTGTCTAAAGACGGAGTGAACAGAGAATGTCACATGTACGAGTCATTTAAGATGTTTGTAATAATTATCATAAAAGATCTCGGGTGTTTTGTGCTTTAGAGAAAAAAAAACACTTTTAAATGAGTTTTAATGGCGGTCGGTCGTTTGTTTGTTTTTTAAACCAGGACTAAACAGAGACTAAACCTGGACTAAACCAGGGCAAAATCAGGACTAAACCAGGTCTAAACCAGGTCTAAACCAGTCCCGATTTAGTCCCGGTTTAGTCCCGGTTTAGTCCCGGTTTAGTCCTGGTTTAGTCCTGGTTTAGTCCTGGTTTAGTCCTTGTTCTTCTGCACTTTTTTCTTTTAATCTTTTCTTCATTTTACGATGATTATTTCTGTTTTTATTTGTTGTGTTGTGATTTTAATCTTTCTTATTCAGTAAAACACTTTGACTTTCTGGACCAATTGTGCTGTACAAATAAACTTGCCTTGCCTAGTTGCAGCAGCAGTAGCAGTAGTAGCAGTAGTAATAGCAGTAGTAGTAGTATTTGCAGTAGTAGTACACACACATTTAACAGGAAACAGTCCGTACTCTGCCTGTCTGAGGCGGCACATTCCTGTAAAGTGACACAAGTCGTGGTGAGATTAGGTCGTGGTAATTAGCTCATTAGTGACATAAACACATGACCCCTACCCCCCCCTGACTCCGCCCCTGACCCCGCCCCCCCTCACACAGACTCCAGACTCTGTCACACTGAACAGAAGTGTGTGTGAACTGTTCAAACGACATTCAACTTTGTGTTTTCCTCCAAAAATTAAATCACAAACACAGCGATGGAACAAAGTAAAAGTAGAACTGTACTGTACTTAAGCAGACATTGTAACGGATGCAGTGCGTACTTTTTACTTTTACTTGAGTACATTTCCGAGCAGTATCTGTACTTTCTACTGCACCACACACATAAAAAGTAGAAGTATTTTTCATTACTGAGACTGAGGTTTTTTTTAACACATTTAAACTGAAATATATGAATAAAAACAGGTCAAATTCAGCTCAAATCTTCATCAGAATCACCACATTTGAAGCTTTATTTTTGCATTTTAACACGTACTTTAATACTTTTACTCAAGTAGATTTTTTCATGTGATACTTTTCCTTGAGTATTTTTTGCTCTGGTATTTGTACTTTTACTTAAGTAACAGCATTGAGTACTTCCACGACTGAGTAAACGTCCTGAGACCAATGAACACTGGAGATAAAAATAATGATTCACACAAACCCTGCGGATTTAAGCTGAAAACACTCTGTTCCACCTTGTGATGTCATCATGTGGTGATACAGGAAGTGCTCCACTGTGTTTTTAAACTCCACGCACCTTCATTTCTAGCCCTGCAGAACCAAAAACACTTTTCTTCTTTGGAAAAATATGAACATTGCATTAAATTCCTGCTATAACTTCACTGAACACTGAAATATCCACTTTTTCAGTTTTACCCTTTATTCCCTAATTTACGATCAAGGCCAAATTTGACCCATTGGGCACGCTAATTTATCCAGAAAGAATATAAAACATACTTCTAGACATTCTGCAAACTATTACTAAAAAGATGAACAAAAAAACCCCACAATTTTACCCACCGCTGGTTTGCTGAGAAGACGATTTTGTTTGTAGTTTTCCATCTTGTCACTACGAAGTGAGTGGGTCAGAAGTGGCACTCTGGGCTTTTTGAATTTTTTAAATTGAAGTTTGACTCTTTTTTTTTTTGCTTGTTTACTTTGTGCTGCATTAATGAACTGAATCATCATTTAGAATCATTTCAGCTCTGGAGTTACTGATTTATACTGAACAAAAAGTAAAAACAGGAGCTGTTAACTTAAAAACTACCACTTTATGACATCACAAGGTGGAAAAGAGCATTTTGAGCTTTGCAGAAATGAAACAAAACAACTCCAGGTGTGTTTTTGATGCGGAAATAACATTATAACACGACTTAAAGCTACCAGAGTCCATTTTGTGTAATATAGGAGGTTTAAGATGAGGGTTTAGGAGACGAAAAGTCAAATATTGTTCGTAAAATGGCTGAAAACTGAACATACGTGTGCGTGTGAGCGAGAGACGGGAGAGTACAGGAACCTCAGCGTCTTATCAGAGCACTTTATCAGCCTGAGGGAGCGAGATGTGGGTGAAAGAACGACGCTTTGGTGCTCCGCTCACGAGCAAAACACGAATCTGAGGCTCGGCTCAAGGACTCCATAAAAAAATCCCTCGACAACTTCCTAGAATTCATGTTTCGTGTTTAAAATGATCCATGTACATTTACGCCGCTGGTTAAACGAGTCCGAGCCCTGATGGAAAAGCAGGTTTTTGTTTGTTTTGTGGGATATAAACGGCAGATTGTAAACACTAATATCGAGCTGTTTGCTTTCGTTGGGTCGAGCACAGATGTGTTCACAGAATCAGAACATAACACACAAACAATACAACACAAAACAATAGGCATTTAACACAGTTGGGATGTTTTTCTCCGTGATCCTGTCTCAGAAACATGGAAAAGTGCGTCACTTTAACATTATTTGACCTTTTTCAGCGTAAATCTTCAAAAATCACCACATTTGGAGCTTTGTTCGAGCTCAAAACCTGCGTGAAATACTTTTTTTGTTGGAGAATTTTCATTTATAACAACATGAGGCACAGAGACGTAATAACGAGAGTAAAGGTGTAAAAAAAAAGGTGTATTATTAAATTAAATAATGATAAAAGTAAAATATTTAAAAAAGACAAAAAGGAAGAGGAGGTATGACCAAAAAGCAATTAAATATAAATAAATAATACAAAATAATTAAACAGCATCATTTACCCAGCCATTGACAAATAAAAAAATATATTAATTTTTTTTAAAAATTTAATTAATTATTTTTTTCTAGAATAGTTTATCTTTTCAAGTGCCAGATATAAAGTCATTTTTTTCAACCTTTCAAAAGCAGAACAAGGAATATCTGATTTCCACGACTGCACAACGTTTAACTTCCACAAAACAAATATTCAGCAAAGATGCAATATTTTTAGACAAATCTACTGGATAAATATTCAACAGACACGTTTTAGAATTAAGATTAAGATTAACAGGGACGTACTTACCCACAGTTTTACTAATGATGTTCAAAACTCTACTCCAAAGTGTGTTCTGCGTCCTGATTGGCTGAGGGACTGTAGACCGACGAATGTTTGAACTTTGTGTTTAAACAAGAGAGAAATGTGAGAAAATGTTAATGCCTGTGTGAGAAAAGTGTATAAAGTGTGTGGTGAGGGGTTTTACAGACAAAAAACATATAGAGAAATTGTAAAATAAAGCTGGTACTTCACAGATTTCACCTGTTGTAGGTTATTTTTAAAACTTTTACTTACAAAACAAAACTGAGCAGTTTTGCCGCTGCTTCCAGGCCATGTTTACACCACCATGAGCCTAAAACACATAAAAAAAATGAGTTTAATTAAATTGTTTTATCTTTTTAAATGCTATATTAACATGTTTGTTCCTTAATCCTTTCTTATTTGAGACGTTAGGTTCTTGCTTTATGGTAGAAAAAGTTTCTGGACAATGTTTTTGGACGTAAAAGTCCCAGACTGTCAAAGAAGCTCGACATTTATCCTGCTCTCCTGGACCCCTGCTGGACAAATGAGGAACTGCACCATCTCATTTTGCCGTATGTCTGTAGAAACACACACTTTTACTTTGGAATCTCATGTTTTAGGACTTAAAATAATGCACATGTATAAAACCAGACGCTGTTCTCCAGGTAGACGCTCTCCAAAGGGAAACTGCATAAGATTTTTTACCTGTGACGCAACAATCCTGGTAAAATTCAGTGTTTTGTGCCAGTTCAGGAAGCGCAAAAGACAATCTCAGGTATTTTTTTGATGTGTTAACAAGTTATATAAGGTTAAAAGCTAAAAGAAAAGCTCAAAAGAGTCAAGTTTGCGTGATTTGGGACCTTTAGATAAATATTGAGCCCCAAAAGATGTTATTTATCGTTCCAGCGTCATATTTATTGATCGATTGACAGCTATAATCATGTTTTACACAGTGTTTTATGTTGAAACGTGTGAATCTCTCATGCCGAAGCGTCTCTTCAAACAGGTCCGTCTGGGGGATGTTGGATTGTTTGTTATTCCTTCGGCGCTGACCCCTGAGGACCGCTCTCGTTTGAAGGGACAGAACAGGGAAAGTCAGAGGAAGGAAGCTCCACAACACTATTTTATATATCAATGGAAGCACTTCCCTCGAATCAAGACACGTTCCATCGGCTGAACTCGGAACAAGCCGTCCGTTTCCTGTCTCGGAATCCCAGTTTGAGTCGGGACAATGCTGAGAGCCGGGGAGATGTTCCACGTTATTGTTTGGGCGAAAGTTCACTCGATATGAATGTTTACGGTATTAATGACATTTGAATCGATAAACACGATTGTCTCGTTCAGATTCGGAGAAATGTTGGGACAATGGATGGGAGCGTTATACGACTGTCAGATCAAAGTCCGCCCGACCCGACCTGGATATTTACACTGGGGAAGCTCCAGTGTAAAGCAGCTGTTTAATGAGACACGTCCAGATGGAAAAGTGCAGGGGTCAGACGCCGGAGCGAAGTGCGGCTCGTTCATTCTCTACTACGGCTCCACGTCGCTCGGGAAAGTAAATTATAAGTACTGTATTTTCCAGACTGTTCGTCGCTCTGGAGTATAAGTCGCACCAGATAAAAAACGCTAAATAATGAAGAAAAAACCAAACCATTTTCTTCTGAGGTATAGTAGGCACAACTGTAGCAGATTATACGGCTTTACTGATTATGAGAAGCTCGATATTTATCCTGCTGTCATGAACCCCTGCTGGACAAATGAGGAACTGCACCATCTCATTTTACCTTATTTGGCTGTAGAAACGTACACTTTCATTTTGGCATCTCACGTTTTAGGACTTAAAATAAAAAACATGTGTAAAAAAGACATTAATACACAGGTGGGCGAGAAGGAGAAGAAGAAGAAGAAGAGGAGGAAGAAGAAGAATAATCCACCAGGAGAAATAAATATCTAAGCAGAGAAATGGCTCTTCAGGGTCAAAAGTCGCCGACCCGGGTATAGGTAAAAAAAACTGGAAGCACTACAGTGTTTGTGCCCTGCTCTCGACATAAACGTCATTGGTGTCTGGCGGTAGATCCACCGACCCCCAGGTTGGTGGTGCGATTCCAGCTCTCACAAATGAACGCTGTTGTTGTGTCCTTGGGCAAGACTGTTTTAATAAACTATATACATGTTTTTGTTCATTTACTGACCTCTTGTGGTTGAATTGAGGTCCATAAAATACCAGTAGGCTCACTCACATTTTTAGTCACTCAAAGCGTTTTACATCAGGGAATCACTCAGTCGTTCGACAGGGTGAGGTGGGTGAAGTGTCTTGCTCAAGGGAACAACAACAGTGTTCGTTTATTGGAGCTGGAATCGCACAGTCAACCTGTGGGTCGGTGGATCTGACGCTCAAACAGTTTATGTTGAGAACAGATGAACTCAGGCCATTCATCTTTAAAAATGTAATTACCACACTTTCTCTCTTTCCTTCCCTCTCTCTCCATCCCTCCCTTTTTCTATCTGTCTTCTCATCAACTGCATCTCTTTCCCTCTTGTCGTCCCTCGCGCTCTCTCCCTCTCACCTTCTTCACACCTGCTCCCTCTCTTTCCCTCCCTCCTTCTCTGTCTTCTCATCAGTTGCACACCTCCTCCCTCTTTCCCTCCTTCCATCTTCTGCCTGCTCCCTCTTTCCCTCCTCTGTCTTCCCCGTCATTTCCCTCCCTCCTTCCCTCTTCTTCTTCACACCTGTTCCCCCTCTTTCCCTCCCTCCTTCTCTCTCTCCCCATCTTCTGCCTGTTCCCTCTCTTTCCCTCCCTCTCTCTCTCTGTATTCTGCTCACTCTCTTTCCCTCCTCCTCTCTCTGTCTTCTGCCTTTTCCCTCTTTCCCTCCTTCTCTCTCTCTCTCTCTCTCCGTCTTCTGCTCCCTCTTTCCCTCCTTCTCTCTCCGTCTTCTGCTCCCCCTCTTTCCCTCCTTCTCCCTGTCTTCTGCTCCCTCTCTTTCCCTCCTTCTCTCCGTCTTCTGCCTGCTCCCTCTTTCCCTCTTTCTGTCTTCTGCCTGCTTCCTCTCTTTCCCTCCCTCCCTCCTTCTGTCTTCTGCTCTCTCTCTTCTGCCTGTTCCCTCTTTCCCTCCTTCTCCCTTCTTCACACCTGCTCCCTCTTTCCCTCCTTCTCTCTGTCTTCTGCCTACTCCCTCTCTTTCCCTCCTTCTCTCTCTGTCTTCTGCCTACTCCCTCTCTTTCCCTCCTTCTCTGTCTTCTGCCTGTTCCCTCTTTCCCTCCTCCTCTCTGTCTTCTGCTCCCTCTCTTTCCCTCCTTCTCTCTCCGTCTTCTGCTCCCTCTCTTTCCCTCCTCCCCGTCTTCTGCTCCCTCTCTCTTTCCCTCCTTCTCTGTCTTCTGCCTGTTCCCTCTTTCCCTCCTTCTCTTCTGCTCCCTCTCTTTCCCTCCTTCTCTTCTGCTCCCTCTCTTTCCCTCCTTCTCTTCTGCTCCCTCTCTCTTTCCCTCCTTCTCTGTCTTCTGCCTGTTCCCTCTTTCCCTCCTTCTCTGTCTTCTGCTCCCTCTCTTTCCCCTCCTTCTCTTCTGCTCCCTCTCTTTCCCTCCTTCTCTTCTGCTCCCTCTCTTTCCCTCCTTCTCTTTCCCTCGTCTCTCCAAACAAAGCTCTTGAAGTATAATCTTCTTTAATCTCAGACATAAACTTCTCTTTCATCTCGAGCAGAAAGAACGAGGTGTTTTCTTCGTCTTTCGCTCGGAGAAAACGCCGCTCTGTCGCTCCGTCGTGTCGTTTGTGAGACAGAGTCGGGTTTTATAACGAGGAGGAAGTTCGACCACACGCAGAGACGACTTTAAACCCTCCAGACATTTTAATAAACGTCAGTTTATTATTAGATTCTAATTTAATTCTGATTCATTCACGATTTGTCTGGAAAAATTCAATCAAAACTTAAAATCCAGCCCAGGACGAGTTTTTCAGACATAAAACCTCGTGAAAGGAAGAATCAGCCTGGACTTTTGACTTTTTCACATAATTCCCTCTATTTTACATCTTTATCCATCCTTATTTTCCCTCTAATGCATCAAATTAGTGTAATATCAGTTTAATTAGGAGAAAAATGTAAAAACAAATGAACTTTTGAGTAACTTTTACGCAAGAAAACCATGAAAAAAAAAACTACCTGGCCACGTTTAAAACACTTTAAATAACTTTTTGAAACAATAATCGATTATACAGATTGTTTTTAGGGTTTGGTTGATCCATATTTTTCAGCACATTTATTAAACTTTACCATAAAAGTTTGGCTTATTAAACATTCTACTTAACTGTAATTTAAAATAATGTTATATCCCAGGAATGAGATATTATAATGAAGTAAAAAGTGAAGTTAAAAGTATCTGAGCTTGTTATTAAAAAATCTGAATAAATGACTAAAGTGACCCATTCCCACTCGGATTTCTCAGAGCTTTACAATAAAAATGTGCATTAAAAGTTGGAAAACTCGCTCGAGATAATCAGCTACGTGGTAAATAATGATCACAAGATCTGTCAATTTATTTAAAATCTGTTTCTGAAACTTTATAAATCGACAAGTTATTAAAATATTTGGTAGAATCTTTTTAAACAGCTTTTGGTTTACGTAAAACAACAGTGTTATAGATACTGGTTAGAAGGTAGCTGGTTAGCACATAGCTGGTTAGCACGTAGCTGGTTAGCAGGTAGGTGGTTAGCAGGTAGGTGGTTAGCAGGTAGGTGGTTAGCAGGTAGCTGGTTAGCAGGTAGGTGGTTAGCAGGTAGGTGGTTTGCAGGTAGCTGGTTTGCAGGTAGCTGGTTTGCAGGTAGCTGGTTTGCAGGTAGCTGGTTTGCAGGTAGCTGGTTAGCAGGTAGCTGGTTAGCAGGTAGCTGGTTTGCAGGTAGATGGTTAGCAGGTAGCTGGTTAGCATGTAGCTGGTTAGCATGTAGCTGGTTAGCATGTAGCTGGTTAGCATGTAGCTGGTTAGCATGTAGCTGGTTTGCAGGTAGCTGGTTAGCAGGTAGCTGGTTAGCAGGTAGCTGGTTAGCAGGTAGCTGTAGCCTCCACGATGCCTTTTAACTCTCAATACTTGGATTTTTCAAAAACTCTGGGAAAAATGAATGGAGCGTTTCCTTCCGTTTAGCGCCATGTCGTTTACCGTTATTGGTGCGTACCGTCTTTAAAACGAACGAGAGAAAAGGTGAGGACTGACTAAATAATGTGTGATTTTGAAGAGTGACTTTGGAACAGAAGACACCATGAACAGAAAAGGACACGACAGGGACCATCCAGCACGACGCTGCAGACTCTGAATTCGAGCGAAAACTGGTCTGCGTCGCTGCGCCGGCTCCTCCACCTTTGGCCTGGATTCTCTCTGCGGTGAGGCCGGTCCTGTGCAGCTGGAACACTTTCTGTGTTTGGCCAGGTGTCTTTCTCTCCGTCTCTTTCTCTCCGTCTCCTCTCTCGCAGTAGGTAGGTCTCAGCGGTACCGGGGTCCGCGGTCCGCCCCTCCGCCCGCAAACACCCACCTGCCCGCTGGTCAGCTGTAACCGATCCGAGCGAGGAGCGGCGCTGGAGGGGACGCGAAAATGAAGACGTGTGTGAGCTTGTGTGGAGAGAGACGGGGGAACGGAGGGGACGGAGTGGAAATTTTGGATAAAGCTGCTTTGGTTAAAAAGAACGGGACCCTTAATACGGTTTCCAGGGGCTTTGGCAGCGGCGCGAGAGAGGTATCAAGTGCAGGACGTGATATCTACGAAGGAGAAGAAGTGCTGAGAGAGAGGCAGCGTTTCAAAAGTGGTTAGAAGAAGTTTTGGTAAAGGGAACCAGCTGTGCGTCTCCAACCAGGGATGGCACAGTAAACGGAGGAGGAGGAGGACGACGAGAGCGTTTCGGGCTAAAGTCTGAAGCAAAAAATGGGGTTGTTTTGAGGATAAAAAAGGTCCAAAATTACACAAAGTGGACTCTGTCGTGGTCTAATGATGTTAGGGCATCAAAAACAGAACCTCAAACATGTTTGGAGATGTTACAGACTCATAAACTGTTCCTCAAACATCAAAATGAGGTGTTCCACCAACCAGGACTTAACCAGGACTAAACCAGGAACCAACCAGGACTAAAGCAGGACCAAACCAGGACTAAACCAGGACTAAACCAACCAGGACCGAACCAGAACTAAACCAGGACCAAACCAGAAGTAAAACCTGGACTAAACTGGGTCTAAACCAGGACTAAACCAGGACTAAAAACAAGAATTAAAACAGGACTAAACCCAGACTAAACCAGGACCAAACCAGAACTAAACCTGGACTAAACCTGGACTAAAACAAGAATTAAAACAGGACTAAACCAGGACCGAAGCTGGACCAAACTGGACTAAAACAAGTCTAAACTTGGACCAAACCCGACTAAACGAGGATCGTATTTACACCAAATGATTCTAGTGAAGATGTGTGGAGTTTAAAAACACAGAGGAGCACTTCCTGTATCGACACATGATGACATCACAAGGTGGAACAGAGTGTTTTCAGTCTGAGAGAAGAACTCGGCCTAAATCTGCAGGTTTGAGTGTTAAACATGTGAGAATGAAACAAAAGGAAACATAACGGATCAGAAATAGTGTAACATTGGACATTTAAGCCTCTGATCTGTTTATCCCTGAACCACTCTTCACTTTCACGATTTTCAGCTTTTTACTTGTAATTTTAATATGAAGCATAATCGTCTCATTATTAAAAGTATTTCTATCACATATTTACTCATACAACCCTAGAGGTGAGAGCAGGTACTACACCACCATCATCCATCCAAGTCCAACAGTTTGGCCCTTTGAAAACTCGGGTGTCGGAAATGACGAGAATTTGGGCCCGTTGCCGTAGCGATTAACAATTTAAATCAAAAATCGCACTTGAACATGGGGGAAAAGCTGAGAGACAGCCAGGACTAAACGAGGACTAAACAAGGACTAAACGAGGACTAAACGAGGACTAAACCAGGTCCAAACCAGGTCTAAACTAGCACTAAACCAGAGAACCAAACCAGGACCAAACCAGGACCAAACCAGGACCAAACCAGGACCAAACCAGGTCCAAACCAGGTCCAAACCAGGTCCAAACCAGGACCGAACCAGGACCGAACCAGGACCGAACCAGGACCGAACCAGGACCGAACAGAACTAAACCAGGACCAAACCAAGACCAAACCAGGACCCGAACCAGAACTAAACCAAGACCAAACCAGGACCGAACCAGAACTAAACCAGGACCAAACCAGGACTAAACCAAGACCAAACCAGGACTAAACCAGATCTAAACCAGGACTAAATCACGCCATTTCATTCTTGGAAGTAAAAATCGAGGAGTCATTTGTCTTTTTACTTGTTCACTACATTTACTGTTTCCAAACTCTTCAGTTTTAAAGGGCTGACTCCGTGGAGGTCCTCGGGACGGGGCGGCTCACACCAGCGTCGGGGGGAGGCCCAGGTTTCCGAGCGGGCCCGAGTCCTGACCTGATGTTTCCAGGAGACTCTGCCAATTGATGGGCCCCGGGAGAGCCATCAGCGGGGCCCCCAAACAATCGGCCATTCATCCGCCCCGGACCGCTGCAAACAGGCGGTGACCGGGGCAAGAGGTCACTGAAACCGACGACGCTAGCTAGTTAGCAACAGTTTTGTAGCTAACAGTGTCAGGGGGAGGCGACGGGGGGACAAAATTCTATCAAATTCTGCCAACTTTAGCGACAGCAGTGATTTTTACAAAACTCTGGAGGTCAGGCTATAAAACAAACATTAAAACCACACTGTGTAACTTTTTTTCCACCTATTTGTCCATGATATTTGTCTGGAGTGTTTCACAAAATGGCAGTTACAGGTCGGATCTGTGAACTGGCAGCCCCCCCCCGCTCAGAGGATGTTTTTCAAGGTGTTTTTGAGAAATAAACAGCTGTAATTGGATTTAAGATAGAAAAGTTTAATGCTACATTACGGAACATACAGGAAAGGTTCCGTAATACAACTTTAAAGGTTTTATATGACGCAAAGCTGACTCTTGTGAGCGTTATAAGACAAGTTATAATGTTGTTAACGCATCAAAAACAGACCTGGAATTGTGTTTTGTTTCATTTATCATTCGTCTGTAACATCTCCAAACACTCCGTTCCACCTTGTGATGTCATCAAGTGGTAGTTTTCACGTTAACAGCTACGTTTTTAACCCATTAGTTGAGTAGAGATTTGCAACTCCAGGAGCTGAAATTATCCAAATGATTCCTAGAAATGAAGGTGTGTGGAGTTTAATACACAGGACTAAACCGGGACTAAACCGGGACTAAACCAAGACTAAACCTGGACCAAACCAGGACCAAACCAGGACTAAACCAAGAATTAAATCAGGTCTAAACCGAGACTAAACCGGAGCAAACCAGGTCTAAACCAAGTCTAAACCGAGACTAAACCAAGACTAAACCAGGACCAAACCAGGACTAAACCAGGTCTAAACCAAGAATTAAACCAGGTCTAAACCGAGACTAAATCAGGACCAAAGCAGGACTAAACCGGTCTCCTGTATTCCCACATGATGACATCACAAGGTGGAACGAGTGTTTTCAGTTTGAGAGAAGAACTCAGTTTTTTTTTGTGTTAAAACATGTTTGAATGAAACAAAAACTCAACTCCAGTCTGTTTGTGACGAGGAACGACATTATAAGATCAGAAATTGCTTTAAACGTTAGCTTTTTAAACGTTAGCTTTAAACGTTAGCTTTAAACGTTAGCTTTTAAACGTTAGCTTTAAACGTTAGCTAGCATAAACTGGCTTCCCTTGCATTGACGACGCTCGTGTTTTCTCTCGGTCGTCTAAGTGTTACTAAAATCCCAGACTAGTTCGCCGCTGCTTCTAACCGAAACCAAAACTATGTCGTAACAACTCACTACTAAATCTGTCACTGCGAGGCCACATCTCCACGGAAAACTCATAATTTGACAAATGCAGTTTAATGTTAGTTTCTGTGCCACCTACATCGAAATCCCAGACTGTATTTCCATTGTGAAATTCCCTGTTCTTTCTGGCCGGAGCGGCGGCGTTCCCCCTGTGAGCAGAGCTGGTGTATTTTTTGGATAATGTGGCTGGAGGTTGTGTGGTGCCAAAACTCTGCACGGGCTGTTACATAAGACCCATGATCCTCTGCAGGCCTCAGCGCGGCGTGGAAAGGTGGAAAGTAACTCACTACAAGTACTTATATCACTGTACTCGGTAGCTGGTTGGGGTAAAAAAATGTGCTTTTTTGTGCATATTTTTAAACTTGGACTTAATGCAGCTGATTTCTGAGCTTTAGAACCATGAAAATTATCGTTTTTTTTCCTGGAGGATAAGTGTCACTTTTTTTGTTTGTTCGGGGGGCGACTTGTATGTGAAATTATTCAAATATATATATTATTTTTTTTGTTATTATTATGACTTGACTTTAAAGATAAAATGTCTGTTGTTCTTGGTCTTGGATTAAGTAAAATAAATTTCCCCAAAAATGTTGACTTATATTTTTTTTATAATTTTTTCTTGTCTTCATGAATTTGCATTTTTTTGCTGGTGCGACTTATCCTCCAGAGCGACATATAGTCCAGAAAATATGATAGTTATTCTAGTTATACACGACAGTTCTTTCTATTTATTGTTATTTAATATCAACTTATGTTCGTAAGTTGTTTTAAATGTGCTATATAAATTCAAATATATAAATAAATTTAAAAAAAACTAACCAAGTATGGTAGATTCTGGTTTTAAACAGCTCAACTTCGCTTTTTTAAACGGTTCATTTTCTCAAGTTTTATATCAAAGAATTACATAAATTGATGGTAAAAAGCAGTTTAAACAAATTCCGCAGAGGGACAATTTTTTATAAAAGACACTGCTATGTCAACTTTTCAGCTTGTGTCCATAGAGATGTTATTACTGTGACTGAAGGTTCCTCAGTGTGGCATTTAAACCTCTCCATCTTGCATGTTTTTCAACTAGGTGACCTCGTGGCATTTCCTGACTGACCGCCATGGAGACAGATAAGTTTAATACCACACTGTGTAACGCATTCAAAGCACTGATGTTTCCATGGATACCAGAAGACAACGGACTCTTCACCCAGGTAAGTGCAACTTTAAAGGTCCGATATGACACAAAAAAATGGACTTAAGTCATGTTCTAATGATGTTTCTTCTTCAAACATAATCTGTGGCCCTTTAAACAGTGTAATATGGGCCTTTAAAACAGTGTAACATGGGCCCTTTAAGCACATCCGTTCGCTGGACTTATTAGCAATATTTATCCATGTAACTGTACTTTTTATTAAGTACACACATTTTCACGTACTTTCCCACTACTGCAGTACTCGTCGCTCACTTTACCTCTCCTTGTGCGTCCCTCTCGTGGGCCCCAGAGTCCATCACTGTTATTTTCTCTGGTCCAGTTATTTTTTAGAGTGAGAGTAAATACTCGGTTGGATGAGGCAGGTTCGGAGGCACATCTCTGCGTCGGTATGTGCAGAATCCAGTCCATTGTTGAAAAGACGGTTGTGCGCTCCGCTGGTTCGCTGGTCACTGCGCTGGCACGTCCACCTCAAATGAAGAAAATGGGAGTGGAGCATCCAAAAGTCGAGTCTCCCATGGGCAGCGGCTACTCCATCCCCAGAAGACGAACAACTACTACTCGAACGAACAACCGCTACTTACCTACATTACTATCTCCGTCCCCCACGAACGAACAACCACTACTCGAACGAACAACTACTACTCGAACGAACAACCACTACTCGAACGAACAACCACTACTACCGTCCCCAAGACCCAACAACTACTACTCGAACGATCAGTACTACTACTCGAACGATCAACTACTACTCGAACGATTCAACTACTAGTCCGTCCCCAAGAACGAGCACTACTACTCGAACGAACAACTACTACTCCTTCCCCAAGAACGAACCACTACTACTACTAGGCCTCCGTGCCCCCACGAAACGAACAACCACTACTCCGTCCCCAAGACGCGCAACAACTACTACTACTCGAAGATCAACTACTACTCGAACGATCACTACTAGTCCGTCCCCAAAGATGAGCAACTACTACTCGAACGAACAACTACTACTCCGTCCCCAAGAACGAGCAACTACTACTCCCGTCCCCAAGAACGAACAACTACTACTACTCCTAGCCTCCTCCATCCCCAAGATGCAGAAAACGAATGAAAGACATGAGACGAGTTTTAGAATATTTTTAACTGGTAAATACTAAATAGTCACGTTTTCAATACAGCGCTTTTTTTTCCGCTTTCAAGGCACGACTGGTTATATAAATGACATAGCGAACCTGTTAGCCGCCACTTTCCAACAGGAATGATCATGGGTGGGCGCACGTTCCCGCTCCATCACGACTCTGGCTCCGATCACCTTTTTTATTGAACAAACTGTCGTCCTGAAGTCGCCACAGGATCTTGGCTCATTCTCCACGACGGCTTTTGGAGGTGTTGTATTTTCTGTTCATCACTTTTTTTTTCCTGTGTTAATTGTGACGGTCGTGATGAGCTGCATATTGATTAGCGTTACTTAAATTTTCGACCTCTTCTGTTCGGTTTCGGTACCCGCCTGCGGAGGGTCCGTCCAGATGAAAGTAGATTTGTAGCTGAATCTTTTTCTTCATCTCTCCAGATTAATGTTTCTTTCTACTGCAACTGTTCCTTGTTTCAAATCATATAACGAGAAGAGCAGACGCCGTACGCTGGATGTGAATGTCTTTGGAGGAATCAGTCAATATGGCATTTATATTAAACGTTTTTAATACGGTATATGTTTTTTTCATCGGACATTATACAGACGTTTTTTCTCAAGTTTTTCCCCCAAAACT
>JAIEZT010000215.1:0-82064 GCA_019594935.1 Periophthalmus modestus | reverse complement strand
GTATTTACTCTCACTCTAACAATAACTGACCGAGCATAACATGATGGGACTCTGGGGCTCCACGAGGCCACAATGCGAGGTAAAGTGAGCCGCGAGTACTGCAGTAGTGGAAAAGTACTGAAAATGGTACTTACTAAAAGTACAGTTACATGGGCAAAATAGTACTAATAATTCCAGCGAACGGATTTTGCTAAAGTGCCCATATTACACTGTGTAAAGGCCCAGTTACACTGTTTGTACAGGGCCCAGATTACACTGTTTTAAAGGGCCCCTATTACAACTGTTTAGGTCCCATATATATTTGAAGAAGAACCATCATTAGAACTGCTTAAGTCAATGTTTTTTGCGTCCTATCCCGTACCTTTAAGTTGCACTTACCTTTGAAGGGTCCTTGTCGTCTGGTATCCATGGAACCGTCAGTGTCTTTTGAAGTTTACCCGTGTGGTGAACTTATCTTCTCCATGCCGTCAGCAGGAATGCCATGAGGGTCCCTAGTTGCAAACTGCAGAATGATAAGTGTAATGCCCACCTGAGGAACTTTCAGTCACATTGATCTCTTTAACAAATTATCCGCGATTATTTTTATAAACTGCTTTTTACCATGATTTTACTTTCAATTTTATGTCAACTTTGATACAAAACTTGAGAATGACCGTTTTAACGCGAGTTGATCTTTTAAAACCAGAATCCACCATACTCTGTAAGTAGTTTTTTTTTTACAAGTTATTTAATTATTTATTCACTGCACATTTAAACCAACTTGGGAACATAAGTTTGCTATACAATAACAAACTACCAAGATAATCGTGTATAACGTGTAATAACTATCATATTTTCTGGACTAAGTCGTCTCTGGAGGATAAGTCGCACCACCAAAAAAATGCAAAATATTACGAAAAAAAATATATAAGTCACCTTTTTTGGGAAATTGATTTTTACTTAATCCCAGACCAAGAAACAGACATTTTTATCTTTAAAAGTCAAGTCATAATAATAACAAAAAATAATATATTATTGGAATAATTTCACATGTAAGTCCCCACGAAACAAAACAAAAAAGTGACACGTTATCCTGCCATAAAAAAAAAAACATAAGTTTCAGGTTCTTAAGCTCAGAAATCATCTCTTGCTGCATAAGTCCCAAGTTTAAAACCTATGCACAAAAAGCACATTTACCACCAACCAGCTACTCGAGTACAGTGATACAAGTACTTGTAGTGAGTTACTTTCCACCACCTTTCCCACGCCGCGCTGAGGCCTGCAGCGAGGATCATGGGTCTTATGTAACAGCCGTGCAGAGTTTTGGCACCACACCCTCCAGCCACATTATCCAAAAATACACCAGCTCTGCTCACAGGGGAACGCCGCCGCTCCGGCCCAGAACACGGAATTTCACAATGGAAATACAGTCTGGGATTTTCGATGTAGGTGGGCACAGAAACTAACATTAAACTGCATTTGTCAAATTATGAGGTTTTCCGTGGAGATGTGGCCCTCGCAGGATGGTGGCCCTCGACAGATTTAGTAGTGAGTTGTTTACGACATAAGTTTTGGTTTCGGTTAGAAAGCAGCGGCGAACTAGTCTGGGATTTTAGTAACACTTAGACGACCGAGAAAACACGAGCGTCGTCAATGCAAGGGAACAGCAGTTATGCTAGCTAACGTTTAAAGCTAACGTTAAAGCTAACGTTTAAAGCTAACGTTTAAAGCTAACGTTTAAAGCTAACGTTTAACCGCGATTTTCTGATCTTATGTCGTTTCCCCTCGTCACAAACAGACCTGGAGTTGAGTTTGTTTTCATTCAAACATGTTTAACTCACAAAAAAACTGAGCTTCTCTCAAACTGAAAACACTCGTTCCACCTTGTGATGTCATCATGTGGGAATACAGGAGACCGGTTTAGTCCTGGTTTAGTCCTGGTTTGGTCCTGGTTTGGTCCTGGTTTGGTCCTGGTTTGGTCCTGGTTTGGTCCTGGCTTGGTCCTGGTTTAGTCTCGGTTTGGACCTGGTTTAATTCTTGTTTTAGTCCAGCTTTTGTCCAGGTTTTGTCCAGGTTTGGCCCTGGTTTAGACCCAGTTTAGACCCGGTTTAGACCTGGTTTAGTCCTGTGTTTTTAAACTCCACACTTTTTCATTTCTAGAATCATTTGGATAATTTCAGCTCCTGGAATTGCAAATCTCTACTCCACTATAGGTAAAACGTAGCTGTTAACGTGAAAACTACCACGTGATGACATCACAAGGTGGAACAGAGTGTTTGGAGATGTTACAGACGAATGATAAATGAAACAAAACACAATTCCAGGTCCGTTTTTGATGCGTTAACAACATTATAACATGTCTTAACGCTCACAAGAGTCAGCTTTGCATCATATAAAACCTTTAAAGTTGTATTACGGAACCTTTCCTGTATGTTCCGTAATGTAGCATTAAACTTTTCTATCTTAAACCCAATTACAGCTGTTTTATTTCTCAAAAACATCCTCTGAGCCGAGGGGGGGGGGCTGCCAGTCACAGATCCGACCTGTAACTACCATTTTTGTGAAACACTCCAGACAATATCATGGACAAATAGGTGGAAGAAAAGTTACACAGTGTGGTTTTAAATGTTTGTTTTTATAGCCCTGACCTCCAGAGTTTGTAAAAATCACTGCTGTCGCTAAAGTTGGCAGAATTTTGATAGAATTTTGTCCCCCCGTCGCCTCCCCTGACACTGTTAGCTACAAAACTGTTGCTAACTAGCTAGCGTCGCCGTTTCAGTGACCTCTTTGCCCCGGTCACCGTTCACGCGCCTGTTTGCAGCGGTCCGGGGCGGATGATGGGCCGATTGTTTGGGGGCCCGCTGATGGCTCTCCCGGGGCCCATCAATTGGCAGAGTCTCCTGGAACATCAGGTCAGGACTCGGGCCGCTCGGAAACCTGGGCCTCCCCCCGACGCTGGAGTGAGCCGCCCCGTCCCGAGGACCTCCACGGAGTCAGCCCTTTAAAACTGAAGAGTTTGGAAACAGTAAATGTATGAACAAGTAAAAAGACGAATGACTCCTCGATTTTACTTCCTACAATGAAATAACGTGATTTAGTCCTGGTTTAGATCTGGTTTGGTCCTGGTTTAGTCCTGGTTTAGTGCTAGTTTAGTCCTGGTTTAGTCCTGTTTTAGGGCCTGGTTTAGGCCTGGTTTAGGCCTGGTGTAGTCCTGGTGTAGACCTGGTTTAGTCCCTGTTTTTAGTCCTGGTTCAGTCCTGGTTCAGTCCTGGTTCAGTCCTGGTTTAGTCCTGGCTGTCTCTCAGCTTTTTCCCCCATGTTCAAGTGCGATATTTTGATTTAAATTGTTAATCGCTACGGCAACGAGCCCAAATTCTCGTCATTTTTCCGACACCCGAGTTTTCAAAGGGCCAAACTGTTGGACTTGGATGGACGACTGTGTAGTACCTGCTCTCACCTCTAGGGTTTTGTATGAGTAAATATGTGATAGAAATACTTTTAATAATGAGACGATTGTGCTTCATATTAAAATTACAAGTAAAAGCTGAAATCGTGAAAGTGAAGAGTCCATTTTGTCTCTGGTTCAGGCTTAATGTCCCATGTTACACTATTTCTGAGCCGTTATGTTGTTTCCTTTTGTTTAATTCTCACATGTTTAACACTCAAACTCTGCAGATTTAGGCTGAGTTCTTCTCTCAGACTGAAAACACCTTGTGATGTCATCATGTGTGATACAGGAAGTGCTCCGCTGTGTTTTTAAACTCCACACACCTTCATTTCTAGAATCATTTGGTGTAAATACGATCCTCGTTTAGTCGTCGGTTTAGTCCAAGTTTAGACTTGTTTTAGTCCAGTTTGGTCCAGCTTCGGTCCTGTTCGGTTCTGGCTTAGTCCAGGTTTAGTCCCAGTTTAGTTCTAGTTTTAGTCCAGGTTTAGTTCTGGTTTGGTCCTGGTTTAGTCTGGGTTTAGTCCTGTTTTAATTCTTGTTTTAGTCCTGGTTTAGACCTGGTTTAGTCCTGGTTTAGACCCAGTTTAGTCCAGGTTAGTTCTGGTTTGGTCCTGGTTTAGTGTGGGATTAGTCCTGTTTTTAATTCTTGTTTTGGTCCTGGTTAGGTCCCTGGTTTTAGTTCTGGTTCAGTCCTGGTTCAGTCCTGGTTTAGACCTGTTTTTAGTTCCTCAAACATGTTTGAGGTTCTGTTTTTGATGCCCTAACAACATTAGACCACGACAGAGTCCACTTTGTGTAATTTTGGACCTTTTTTATCCTCAAAACAACCCCATTTTTGCTTCAGACTTTAGCCCGAAACGCTCTCGTCCTCCTCCTCCTCCTCCCGTTTACTGTGCCATCCCTGGTTGGAGACGCACAGCTGGTTCCCTTTACCAAAACTTCTTCTAACCACTTTTGAAACGCTGCCTCTCTCTCAGCACTTCTTCTTCTCCTTCGTAGATATCACGTCTGCACTTGATACCTCCTCGCGCGCCGCTGCCAAAGCCCCTGGAAACCGTATTAAAGAGTCCCGTTCTTTTTACCCAAAGCAGCTTTATCCCAAAATTTCCACTCCGTCCCCCTCCCGTTCCCCCGTCTCTCTCCACACAAGCTCACACACGTCTTCATTTTCGCGTTCCCCTCCAGCGCCGCTCCTCGCTCGGATCGGTTACAGCTGACCAGCGGGCAGGTGGGTGTTTGCGGGCGGAGGGGCGGACCGCGGACCCCGGTACCCGCTGAGACCTACTGCGAGAGAGGAGACGGAGAGAAAGAGACGGAGAGAAAGACACCTGGCCAAACCACAGAAAGTGTTCCAGCTGCACATGGACCCGGCCTCACCGCAGAGAGAATCCAGGCCAAAGGTGGAGGAGCCGGCGCCAGCGACGCAGACCAGTTTTCGCTCGAATTCAGAGTCTGCAAGCGTCGGGTTGGATGGTCCCTGTCGTGTCCTTTTCTGTTCATGGTGTCTGCTGTTCTCAAAGTCACTGTTCAAAATCACAAATTCAAAATCACACATTATTTAGTCAGTCCTCACCTTTTCTTCTCGTCGTTTTAAAGACGGTACGCACCAATAACTGTAAACGACATGGAGCTAAACAGAAGGAAACGCTCCATTCATTTTTCCCAGAGTTTTTGAAAAATCCAAGTATTAAGAGTTAAAAGGGCATCGTGGAGGCTAACCAGCTACATGCTAACCAGCTACGTGCTAACCAGCTATGTGCTAACCATCTACCTGCAAACCAGCTACGTGCTAACCAGCTATGTGCTAACCATCTACCTGCAAACCAGCTATGTGCTAACCATCTACCTGGAAACCCGGCTACCTGCTAACCATCTACGTGCTAACCATCTACGTGCTAACCCATCTACGTGCTAACCATCTACGTGCTAACCATCTACGTGCTAACCATCTACGTGCTAACCATCTACGTGCTAACCACCTATGTGCTAAAGGGCTACGTGCTAACCATCTACCTGCTAACCATCTACCTGCTAACCGGCTACGTGCTAACCAATATCCATCACACTGTTGTTTTAAATAACCAAAAGCTGTTTAAAAAGATATAGAACAAATATTTTAATAACTTGTCGATTTATAAAGTTTTCAGAAACAGATTTTAAATAAATTGATAGATCTTGTGATCATTATTTACCACGTAGCTGATCATCCCCGAGCGAGTTTTTCCAACTTTTAATGCACATTTTTATTGTAAAGCTCTGAGAAATCCGAGTGGGAATGGGGTCACTGTGGTTATTCAGATTTTTTAATTTATAACAAGCTCAGATACTTTTAACTTCACTTTTTACTTCATTATAATATCTCATTCCTGGGATATAAATTATTATAAATTACAGTTAAGTAGAATGTTTAATAAGCCAAACTTTTATGGTAAAGTTTAATAAAATGTTCTGAAAAATATGAATCAACGTCTTAGATCCTGTAAAAACCAAACCCCCTAAAACAATCTGTATAATTATTGTTTCAAAAAGTTATTTAAAGTGTTTTAGATGTGGCCAGGTAGTTTTTTTTTTCATGTTTTTCTCTTGCGTAGAAGTTACTCAAAAGTACATTTGTTTTTTACATTTTTCCTCCTAATTAAACTGATATTACACTAATTTGATGCATTAGAGGGAAAATAAGGATGGATAAAGATGTAAAATAGAAGGAATTATGTGAAAAAGTCAAAAGTCCAGGCTGATTCTTCCTTTCACGAGGTTTTATGTCTGAAAAACTCGTCCTGGGCTGGATTTTGTTGAGTTTTGATTGAACTTTTTCCAGACGAATCGTGAATGAATCAGAATTAAATTAGAATCTAATAATAAACTGACGTTTATTAAAATGTCTGGAGGTTTTAAAGTCGTCTCTGCGTGTGGTCGAACTTCCTCCTCGTTATAAAACCTGAGTCCGTCTCACAAACGACACGACGGAGCGACAGAACGGCGTTTTCTCCGAGCGAAAGATGAAGAAAACACCTCGTTCTTTCTGCTCGAGATGAAAGAGAAGTTTATGTCTGAGATTAAAGACGATTATACTTCAAGAGCTTTGTTTGGAGAGACGAGAGAAAAGAAGAAGAGAAGGAGGGAAAGAGAGGGAGCAGAAGACAGAAGGAGGGAAAGAGAGGGAGCAGAAGACAGAAGGAGGGAAAGAGAGAGGGAACAGAAGACAGAGAGGAGGAGGGAGGGAAAGAGCAGAAGACAGAGGAGGGAAAAGAGGGAGCAGAAGACAGACAGAGGAGGGAGAGAAGGAGAGAGGGAGCAGGCATGCAGAAGATGGAGAGAGGAGGGAGGGAAGGAGAGAGGGAGCAGGCAGAAGACAGAAGGAGGGAGGGAAATGACAGGAGGAAGACAGAGAGAGAAGGAGAGAGGGAAAGGGAGGGAGCAGGCGTGAAGAAGACGGAGAGAGAAGGAGAGAAAGAGATGACAGTAGGGAAAAGAGGAAGAGCGAGAGAAAGAGGGAGCAGAAGACGGAGGAGGGAAAGAAAGAGGGAACAGGCAGATGGAGATGGAGAGAGAAGGAGGGAGGGAAAGAAAGAGAAGGAGGGAGGGAAAGAGGGAGCAGACACGCAGAAGATGGAGAGAAGGAGGGAGGGAAAGAAAGAGGCAACAGGTGTGAAGAAGACAGAGAAGGGAAAGAGGGAGGGAGCAGAAGATGGAGAGAGAGAAGGGAAGGAGAGAGGGAGCAGGCAGTAGACAGAGAGAGAAGGAGGGAGGGAAAGGGGGAGAGAGAAGACAGAAGGAAGGAGGGAAAGAGGGAGGTGAGGTGTGCAACTGATGAGAAGACAGATAAAAGAGAGAGAGAGAGAGAGGGAGCAGGCGTGAAGAAGACAGAAGGAAGGAGGGAACGAGAGAGCAGGCATTCAGAAGGGAAAGAGGGAGCAGGTGTGAAGAAGTTGAGAGGGAGAGAGTGCGAGGGACGACAAGAGTGAAAGAAAGAGATGCAGTTGATGAGAAGACGGATAGAAAAAGGGAGGGACAGAGAGAAGGAGGGAAAGAGAGAGCAGGCATGCAGCTGATGAGAAGACAGAAGGAGGGAGAAAGAGGGAGAAGGCACGCAGCTGATTAGAAGACGGAGAAGGAGGGAGGGAAAGAGAGAGGGAGCAGGCATAAAGAAGGTGAGAGGGAGAGAGCGCGAGGGACGATGAGGGAAAGGGAGAGATGCAGTTGACGGATAGAAAAAGGGGACGGAGAGAAGGAGGAGAGAAAGTGTGGTATTACATTTTTAAAGATGAACGGCCTGAGTTCATCTGTTCTCAACATAAACAGTTTGAGCGTCAGATCCACCGACCCACAGGTTGACGGTGCGATTCCAGCTCCAATAAACGAACACTGTTGTTGTGTCCTTGAGCAAGACACTTCACCCACCTCACCCTGTCGAACGACTGAGTGATTCCCTGATGTAAAACGCTTTGAGTGACTAAAAATGTGGTTGAATTGTAGTACAGTATGCTCACTCACAAGAGGTCAGTAAATGAACAAAAACATGTATATAGTTTATTAAAACAGTCTTGCCCAAGGACACAACAACAGCGTTCATTTGTGAGAGCTGGAATCACACCGCCAACCTGTGGGTCGGTGGATCTAACCGCCAAACACCAGACGTTTGTCGAGAGCAGGATACAAACACTGTAGTGCTTCCAGTTTTTTTTACCTATATCAGGGTCGGCGACTTTTGACCCTGAAGAGCCATTTATTTCTCCTGGTGGATTCTTCTTCCTCCTCTTCTTCTTCTTCTTCCTCCTCTTCTTCTTCTTCTCCTTCTCGCCCACCTGTGTATTAATGTCTTTTTTACACATGTTTTTTATTTTTAAGTCCTAAAACGTGAGATGCCAAAATGAAAGCGTATGTTTCTACAGCCAATAAGGTAAAATGAGATGGTGCAGTTCCTCATTTGTCCAGCAGGGGTTCATGACAGCAGGATAAATATCGAGCTTCTCATAATCAGTAAAGCGGTATAATCTGCTAAAGTTGTACCTACTATACCTCAGAAGAAAATGGTTTGTTTTTTTTCCTCATTATTTGCGTTTTTTGTCTGGTGCGACTTGTACTCCAGAGCGACGAACAGTCTGGAAAATACAGTACTTATAATTTACTTTCCCGAGCGACGTGGAGCCGTAGTAGAGAATGAACGAGCCGCACTTCGCTCCGGCGTCTGACCCCTGCACTTTTCCATCTGGACGAGTCTCATTAAACAGCTGCTTTACACTGGAGCTTCCCCAGTGTAAATATCCAGGTCGGGTCGGTCGGACTTTGATCTGACAGTCGTGTAACGCTCCCGTCCATTGTCCCAACATTTTCTCCGAATCTGAACGAGACAATCGTGTTTTATCGATTCAAATGTCATTAATACCGTAAACATTCATATCGAGTGAACTTTCGCCCAAACAATAACGTGGAACATCTCCCCGGCTCTCAGCATTGTCCCGACTCAAACTGGGATTCCGAGACAGGAAACGGACGGCTTGTTCCGAGTTCAGCCGATGGAACGTGTCTTGATTCGAGGGAAGTGCTTCCATTGATATATAAAATAGTGTTGTGGAGCTTCCTTCCTCTGACTTTCCCTGTTCTGTCCCTTCAAACGAGAGCGGTCCTCAGGGGTCAGCGCCGAAGGAATAACAAACAATCCAACATCCCCCAGACGGACCTGTTTGAAGAGACGCTTCGGCATGAGAGATTCACACGTTTCAACATAAAACACTGTGTAAAACATGATTATAAATATAAATATGATGGTGGAACGATCTTTTGGGGCTCAATATTTATCTAAAGGTCCCAAATCACGCAAACTTGACTCTTTTCAGCTTTTCTTTTAGCTTTTAACCTTATATAACTTGTTAACACATCAAAAAAATACCTGAGATTGTCTTTTGCGCCTCCTGAACTGGCACCAAACACTTAATTTTACCAGGATTATTGCGTCACAGGTAAAAAACCTTATGCAGTTTCCCTTTGGAGAGCGTCTACCTGGAGAGTAGCGTCTGGTTTTATACATGTGCATTATTTAAAGTCCTAAAACATGAGATTCCAAAGTAAAAGTGTGTGTTTCTACAGACATGAGGCAAAATGAGATGGTGCAGTTCCTCATTTGTCCAGCAGGGGTCCATGAGAGCAGGATAAATGTTGAGCTTCTTTGACAGTTTGGGACTTTTACGTCCAAAAACATTGTCCAGAAACTTTTTCTACCATAAAGCAAGAACCTAACGTCTCAAATAAGAAAGGATTAAGGAACAAACATGTTGATATAGCATTTAAAAAGATAAAACAATTTAATTAAATTCATTTTTTTATGTGTTTTAGGCTCATGGTGGTGTAAACATGGCCTGGAAGCAGCGGTAAAACTGCTCAGTTTTGTTTTGTAAGTAAAAGTTTTAAAAATAACCTACAACAGGTGAAATCTGTGAAGTACCAGCTTTATTTTACAATTTCTCTATATGTTTTTTGTCTGTAAAACCCCTCACCACACACTTTATACACTTTTCTCACACAGGCATTAACATTTTCTCACATTTCTCTCTTGTTTAAACACAAAGTTCAAACCTTCGTCGGTGCCTTTGTCGGTGCAGAACGTTTCATCGACATTGTGGGTTTTGTCGGGGAGAAAACTTGCAAACATACAGCACTTCAGAGTCACACTGATCCAACATTTATGTAAATTTGTCTGACACATTCTGTACTGTACAGGAGACACGGAGGAGACTGATGGACAATGGTCTACAGTCCCCTCAGCCAATCAGGACGCAGAACACAATGGTCTACAGTCCCTCAGCCAATCAGGACACAGAACACAATGGTCTACAGTCCCTCAGCCAATCAGGACGCAGAACACAATGGTCTACAGTCCCTCAGCCAATCAGGACACAGAACACAATGGTCTACAGTCCCTTAGCCAATCAGGACGCAGAACACAATGGTCTACAGTCCCTCAGCCAATCAGGACACAGAACACAATGGTCTACAGTCCCTTAGCCAATCAGGACGCAGAACACAATGGTCTACTGTCCCTCAGCCAATCAGGACACAGAACACACTTTGGAGTAGAGTTTTTGATCATCATTAGTAAAAACTGTGGGTAAGTACGTCCCTGTTGATCTTAATCTTAATTCTAAAACGTGTCTGTTGAATATTTATCCAGTAGATTTGTCTAAAAATATTGCATCTTTGCTGAATATTTGTTTTGTGGAAGTTAAACGTTGTGCAGTCGTGGAAATCAGATATTCCTTCTTCTGCTTTTGAAAGGTTGAAAAAAAATACTTTATATCTGGCTCTTGAAAAGATAAACTGTTGTAGAAAAAAATAAATTAATTCATTAAATAAAAAAATAATTATATATATATATATTTTTTTTTTTTTGTCAATGGCTGGGTAAAAATGATACTGTTTAATTTATTTTGTATTATTTATTTATATTTAATTGCTTTTTGGTCATACCTCCTCTTCCTTTTTGTCTTTTTTAAAACATTTTACTACTTTTATCATTATTTAATTTAATAATACACACCTTTTTATTACACCTTTACTCGTTATTACGTCTCTGTGCCTCATGTTGTTAAAAATGAAAATTCTCCAACAAAAAAAGTATTTCACGCAGGTTTTGAGCTCGAACAAAGCTCCAAATGTGGTGATTTTTGAAGATTTACGCTGAAAAAGGTCAAATAATGTTAAAGTGACGCACTTTTCCATGTTTCTGAGACAGGATCACGGAGAAAAACATCCCAACTGTGTTAAATGCCTATTGTTTTGTGTTGTATTGTTTGTGTGTTATGTTCTGATTCTGTGAACACATCTGTGCTCGACCCAACGAAAGCAAACAGCTCGATATTAGTGTTTACAATCTGCCGTTTATATCCCACAAAACAAACAAAAACCTGCTTTTCCATCAGGGCTCGGACTCGTTTAACCAGCGGCGTAAATGTACATGGATCATTTTAAACATGAATTCTAGGAAGTTGTCGAGGGATTTTTTTATGGAGTCCTTGAGCCGAGCCTCAGATTCGTGTTTTGCTCGTGAGCGGAGCACCAAAGCGTCGTTCTTTCACCCACATCTCGCTCCCTCAGGCTGATAAAGTGCTCTGATAAGACGCTGAGGTTCCTGTACTCTCCCGCCTCTCGCTCACACGCACACGTATGTTCAGTTTTCAGCCATTTTACGAACAATATTTGACTTTTCGTCTCCTAAACCCTCATCTTAAACCTCCTATATTACACAAAATGGACTCTGGTAGCTTTAAGTCGTGTTATAATGTTATTTCCGCATCAAAAACACACCTGGAGTTGTTTTGTTTCATTTCTGCAAAGCTCAAAATGCTCTTTTCCACCTTGTGATGTCATAAAGTGGTAGTTTTTAAGTTAACAGCTCCTGTTTTTACTCTTTGTTCAGTATAAATCAGCAACTCCAGAGCTGAAATGATTCTAAATGATGATTCAGTTAATTGATGCAGCACAAAAAAAAAAAGTCAAATTTCAATTCAAAAAATTCAAAAAGCCCAGAGTGCCACTTCTGACCCACTGACTTTGTAATGACAAGATGGAAAACTACAAACAAAATCGTCTTCTCAGCAAACCAGCGGTGGGTAAAATTGTGTTTTTTTTGTTCATCTTTTTAGTAATAGTTTACAGAATGTCTAGAAGTACGTTTTATATTCTTTCTGGATAAATTGGCGTGCCCAATGGGTCAAATTTGGCCTTGATCCTAAATTAGGGAATAAAGGGTAAAATTGAAAAAGTGGATATTTCAGTGTTCAGTGAACTTATAGCAGGAATTCAATGCAATGTTCATAATTTTCCAAAGAAGAAAAGTGTTTTTGGTTCTCCTGGGCTAGAAATGAAGATGTGTGGAGTTTAAAAACACAGCGGAGCACTTCCTGTATCACCACATGATGACATCACAAGGTGGAACAGAGAGTTTTCAGCCTAAATCTGCAGGATTGTGTGAATCATTTTTATCTCCAGTGTTCATTGGTCTCAGGACGTTTACTCAGCCGTGGAAGTACTCAATACTGTTAAGTAAAAGTACAAATACCGGAGCAAAAAATACTCAAAAGTATCACATGAAAAAATCTACTTGAGTAAAAGTATTAAAGTACCTGTTAAAACGCAAAAATAAAGCTTCAAATGTGGTGATTCTGATGAAGATTTGAGCTGAATTTGACCCGTTTTTATTCATATATTTCAGTTTAAATGTGTTTAAAAAAAACCTCAGTCTCGGTAATGAAAAATACTTCTACTTTTTACGTGTGTGGTGGAGTAGAAAGTACAGATACTGCTCGGAAATGTGCTCAAGTAAAAGTATAAAGTACGCACTGCATCCGTTACAATGTCTACTTAAGTACAGTACAGTTCTACTTTTACTTTGTTCCATCGCTGCGTTTGTGATTTAATTTTTGGAGGAAAACACAAAGTTGAATGTCGTTTGAACAGTTCACACACACACTTCTGTTCAGTGTGACAGAGTCTGGGGTCTGTGTGAGGAGGGGGCGGGGGCAGAGGGGGCGGAGTCAGGGGGTAGGGGGTCATGTGTTTATGTCACTAATGAGCTAATTACCACGACCTAATCTCACCACGACTTGTGTCACTTTACAGGAATGTGCCGCCTCAGACAGGCAGAGTACGGACTGTTTCCTGTTAAAAATGTGTGTGTACTACTACTGCAAATACTACTACTACTGGTACTGCTACTACTACTGCTGCTACTAGGCAAGGCAAGTTTATTTGTACAGCACAATTGGTCCAGAAAGTCAAAGTGTTTTATAGAATAAAAGATTAAAATCACAACACAACAAATCAAAACAGAAATAATCATCGTAAAATGAAGATTAAAAGAAAAAAGTGCAGAAGAACAAGGACTAAACCGGGACTAAACCGGGACTAAACCAGGACTAAACCAGGACTAAACCAGGACTAAACCTGGACTAAACCAGGTGAATCATATGCACAGATTTAAACATTGTCAAAGTCAAGACCTGTCTCACATCTTCAGATTTAAACTGAACAAAACTGAAACACTGATTCACCTGGTTTAGTCCAGGTTTAGTCCCAGTTTAGTCCAGGTTTAGTCCCAGTTTAGACCAGGTTTAGTCCTGGTTTAGACCTGGTTTAGTCCTGCTTAAGTCCTGGTTTAGACCCGGTTTAGTCCCGGTTTGGTTCTGGTTTAAAAAAAAAAAAACGACCGACCGACATTAACTCATTTAAAAGTGTTTTTTTTTTCTCTAAAGCACAAAACACCCGAGATCTTTTATCATAATTATTACAAACATATTAAATGACTCGTACATGTGACATTCTCTGTTCACTCCGTCTTTAGACAAGCAAAACACGACCTTTGACCTCCGCCGCTCTCCTCAGTCAAACGTTCCCACAAGGCCGAGCGAGGGGACAGGACCACCTCAAAGTGAAATCTAAGGGAGTGATGGATGGAGCGAGTTGTTGGAGGAGGTTGAAGATGATGAACACACGGGGGGAGCGGCGGCGGCGGAGGAACGGCGGCGGCGGCGGGGGTCGACCTGATCCCACCTCACACCTCTCTCTCCGGAGCGGCGTCCACAGCAGACCTCCCAGGCAGATCATCTTCATCCTCGTTAAACTTTGGGCTGTTTTCGCTCTCGTCTTTTCACTTTCATGTTAAATTATGTCGGACGGGAGCGAGGACGGTAGTCGTGTTTTTGCAAAATACTTGAGATGAAAGCGTGAAATATGTGGAGAAAAGGCGGCAGATGAACCTCCCAGACGCTGAAATCACTCATGAAATTTCATCGTTAATCTGCGTTACCTTTGTTCTGAGTCGGTTTGATCGTCGGGCGGCGTTTGGCGGCGTTATTTTCACACGTTCGTTTAAAGACGCTGGGTGGGATTTTCTATCAATCCACGAAACTGCAGTTTATGATCTTTGTTCTGTTGTTTCAGTAAATACAGAGTCTGATTTCTGTCTGTTGTTGTGGGAAGATCAAAAATGGCTCCCGCTCGTTTTAGCGAATAGTTTAGTGACGTGAGAGAAAAGATTTTATACGTGAAGGATTTGATTATAATTTTATTTGGGATTTACAGCAGAGACGGAACAGAATGAAGTAAAAAGAGAAAAGTACAACACTTAAGGACATATTTGAGGTATTTGTACAACTACTGTACTACATCTGCCTGTGTACAAGTCTCTCCACTCCACAACTAAACCGGGACTGAACCGGGACTGAACTGGGACTAAACCAGGATTAAACCGGGACTGAATCGGGATTAAACCTGGACTAAACTAGGACTAAACCAAGACTGAACTGGGACTAAACCGGGACTAACCCTGGACTAAACCGGGATTAAACCGGGATTAAATCGGGACTAAACCGGGACTGAACCGGGACTGAACCGGGACTGAATCGGGACTGAACCGGGACTGAATCGGGACTAAACCGGGACTGAACCAGGAGTGAACCTGGACTAAACCGGGACTAAACCGGGACTAAAACAGGACTACGTTTTGTTTGGTGAGGAAACGGGGAAGAGAATTAACACATTTCCGTCTCAAACTTCACTTTTATTTAATATTCTGACATTTCCTGGGACGATAGAATCTTTTATGTTTGGAAAAGGAGGATTTCTGCGGCGCTGTGTCTCGCAGTGACTCCAGATATTCAGAAACAAACTGAATCTGGACGAAACACGTGTAAAAACTAGTGCTGTACATTTTTTATTCAATTCAACTTTTCAACCCTGTTCACTTAAACTTCCACTTGATGACATCACAAGGTGGAACGGAGCATTTGGAGCTTTGGAGATGCCACAGACTAATAATAAAGTGTGAGTCAAACATGTGAATGAAACAAAACACGACTGAAGTGTTTCTGATGAGGTCAGAACATTCGAGCGTTGAGCGTAGTGCGGCGCTTTAACACAGAGCATCTTTGTGCAGGAGCTGCTCAGGACAGATGCAGAAGAGTGGGACCTGTTTCTTTGCTTTAACACCTTAAAATCACCAAGGGCCCTCTGCCCCTACCACCGCCCGAAGAACCGCATAAAGCGCTCTTTCAGCCGGGCATCAAACTCCACCAAATGTGCCTCCGACTTGATCAAGAAGGTGTTGAAATACGAAAACATTCCAAAAAAGAAGAAAAAGTCCTGAAACTGAACCTTGAAGTTGTCACACAGGCGGCTATTGATTTCACAAAACGAGAGTGTTTGAATCTACTGTATACTCCGCGGAAGGTCGTTACCGTGGCGACAGCGACGGCGCGAAGTGACGGCTGTGAGGGGCGTTTGTGCGGCTATGCTAACGCTAAACAGGAGCTTAAAAGTCATCGCACATTCAGCCGTTAGAACTCTGCAAATGACAAGAAATACAAGGAAAAAGCTGTTTATTTATATAGAAATACACAAAATATAACGTTTTTGGGAAGTTTACTCACTTATTAGTTTGGGAATTCCTCGTTATGCAGAGAATTAAGTCCCCACAAAATTACGTTATGGCAAAATGGTCACTTTTTACATATAAGTCGCATCTGAGGATCAGTCGCACCCGACAAACTATGAAAAAAGTGACACTTATCGTCCAGAAAATATGGTAAATACCGACTTTTACCTAGAGGTGCAGTTTTTAGAAATGGTAAAAATGAGACAAATAGCTGTAAAATACCACTACAGGCGAAATCCACGAAGTATCAGCTTTATTTTTTACATTATTCTCTCTGTTTCTTGTCTGTAAAACCCCTCACCACACACTTTATACACTTTTCTCACACATTAACATTTTCTCACATTTCTCTCTTGTTTAAACACAAAGTTCAAACCTTCGTCGGTGCCTTTGTCGGTGCAGAACGTTTCATCGACATTGTGGGTTTTGTCGGGGAGAAAACTTGCAAACATACAGCACTTCAGAGTCACACTGATCCAACATTTATGTAAATTTGTCTGACACATTCTGTACTGTACAGGAGACACGGAGGAGACTGATGGACAATGGTCTACAGTCCCTCAGCCAATCAGGACGCAGAACACAATGATCTACAGTCCCTCAGCCAATCAGGATGCAGAACACAATGTATACGCTGGAAAAAAAACAACACAATTGTCATTTTTAGACGTTTATATTTGGGTTTTCACGGCCAAGAGTTTGATGAAAGTTTTTCAGTCTTGCTTTTGTTGATTGGTTTGAGGTTTTTTTTGCTCTGGAGAATATTCATCCGTAAAATTGAACTGGGAAAATGTATGTTGTGTGTGTTTTGTTGCAGTTCGCAGCCGTTTCCTCGTTTTATTCAAATCTCCGGCAGATCCAGACTGACTCGTCCATCATCGCTCCGACCGTCAGCCCTGCGACGGATCACATAGTTTTCTGGGTAATTTAACGAGAAAAACACCGAGCGCTGCCCTCGGTTCTGCTGCAGACGCTAAAGACGCAGCACTTACAGCTAATGTGCAGAGAAAAGAGAAACGGCTTCAGGAGCTTCACGAGAAAACGAGAAACAAGAGAAAAAACTACAAAAAAACAAACACAACGGCTAAAAAACTGCATTTATTTAATTCACTTCAGACACAGTCACATGTGGTTTTATAAAGTGCAGTACTCGTATGTACTTGTGTGTACTTGTATGTACTTGTATGTACTCGTATGTACTCGTGTGTGCTTGTGTGTACTCGTGTGTACTTGTATGTACTCGTATGTACTTGTGTGTGCTTGTGTGTACTCGTGTGTACTCGTGTGTGCTTGTGTGTACTCGTGTGTGCTTGTGTGTACTCGTGTGTGCTTGTGTGTACTCGTATGTACTTGTGTGTCCTTGTGTGTACTCGTGTGTGCTTGTGTGTACTCGTGTGTAGTTGTATGTACTCGTGTGTGCTTGTGTGTACTTGTATGTAGTTGTGTGTACTCGTGTGTACTCGTGTGTACTCGTGTGTACTCGTGTACTCGTATGTACTTGTGTGGAGCCTTTTCCCGCGAACGTCGTGGTTATTTAAACTGAATAATGGCTAGCTCCACATGCTAGCTCCACATGCTAGCTCCACATGCTACCTCGCCATAGCTCGTTAAATACGACCGTACCTCTCTCTCTCTGTGACATATGCAGCAGGTGTCTGGTCTGACAGTGACGTCTCGTCGTCGGCTCGGCTCCAGACTCTTCTCTCTGTGGATGAATCACTTTGACGCTGGTTTTATCTTAATGACGGTGTGTGTTTATCTCCAGCCTCTCCTCTCTCCCACACAGGCTCTTGGCCTCGCTCCTCCTCCTCGTCCCGGGTTAATTCTCCTGCGGGAGGGTCTGATAAACTGCTGGGAGGACGCACTTGATTATTTTTATGGGGAGGTGGAGTTTTTGGACGAGGGTTTGTGTCGTCGGAGAAACAAACATAAAGTACGACAGCGGTGAGGTAATGATAGTCGTGCGATAAGGTGCCACGCCTCTCGTTGTACCTGTGCGGAGGTATGTTCTGTCTTTAAGGGACTAAACACGCCGTATAGGACCAGGACGTTTTGTTTTTCACGTCTGTGCGACACTGGGGCGTGTCCTGAGAGCTTTGTTTGAGAACGTAAAGATAATCATTCAGAATTCATACTGCGTTCCCATTACATCAGGTGAACAATACAACTACTTACATTCAACTTAATTAACTGTTGAAGGCGAGTTTGTCCTGGAACAGAATGTAAAAAGATGTATAAGACAAAGAATTCAGGGTCAAAAGAAAAATAAAGTAAGTTTCAGTCACCGTTTGTGTTCTTCAAACTTAAAAAGGGCAAATTATGCAGATTTTGCAGGATTTTCTCTGCAAAAATCGACTTTTTGGAGCTTCCCTCGTCAAAAACAAGTCTGATCAGTTTAAGTCGCACCTGAGCATGAGTCGCACCAGCCAAAAAATGCATAAAAATTAAGAAAAAAAACATATTTCACAAAAAAGTGTGGAAAATACGGCATGTTTGAGTAATCTAGCGTTCTCTCCCGGGTCGTATTCAAACTTAGCTCTTTACAGAGTCTGTCCGAGGCTCCGCCCACACGTCGATGTCGCCCATACGCATTTTCCATAAATATACAACATGATCCAAAAATTTTAAAAAGTACAACTTCACAAACCTGACGCGATGTGCAGTAGTTTGATTACGGTGATTGTAATGTGATAACGCTCTGAAGTGGGAGTGACTTAGTACCGAGAGCAACTGGACGGGGAGGAATCAGAGCGCACAAAATAAAATTAAACAGAAACGTATTAATTAATATCTAATTTTAGAAATGATATAATCTAGTTAATTAGACAAATAATATTGTTTTCTGTATCATTCTGCATCGAAACTCAATGAGTGACAGGTGTCCAGCCAATAATACGATACAGTTACTTACGCTAGGCAGCCAATCACAGCAGTTTGTACATGTGCCCCGCCCATACGCCCCCTGCAGGTTAGATAACAACAGTGCAGCAGAGTTAAGAGACGCAGATGTAACGCCTTATCACGGCGAAATGAACGAGCAGCGACACATCCATCATCAAGACAAAGTAAAAAAGAAGTGTGGTTCTTTTAAGATGGAGCGGCTGTCGGAGTCTGAGCAAAGAGAAGAACAAGCGCTGAAACGCGGAGAGATTTGGTCCTTTCCGAGTGAGAAAGATCTACTCTGCAAAACACGCAGCGAAACCAAAGCAGCAAGTGAACGAGACGGACAGACGTGACAATGAGGGCAAATTTAAGTCAGATTTAAGTCAGATTTAAGTCAGATACTCTAGTGACACGCAAAAAAAAAAATTTAACGCAGGATCATGTAGAGGGTTAATATGAACATTTAAGACCAAAATGAGTCTGACAGCAGCAGGGACAGAGAGAGAGAGACACAGTTTTTCAAAAAAAACTAAACTCAAAATAACTCAAAAATAAATACATAAACTCAAGATAACAAAAAAAATTAAAATATTCAGAATAACTAAAAAAAACAACAAAAACTCAAAATAATTAATAAACTAAAAAAAAACAAAAACAGCTCAAAATAACTGAAAGAAAACATGAAAAAAGCTCAAACAGCCCCTGAGCCAGAGAGCACTGTGGAATCAAAAGGATTATATAAGGAAGGAACACAAGAACTTTGAGAGAAGTACATGTGAATATGAATCATTTAAGTAAAAGATTCTGCTCTGACAAATCAGCTGAACTGGGACCTGTTCAGATTGTGCCCAACAGAAACTTTATGTTCCAGGGACTTTTGTTCTGTGAAGAGTAGTAGTAGTCGCAGTAGTAGTACTTCATATTTGACCCTTACAGGAGAACAGTTGTCTTCCTTTAGCCTCATTTCCAGGTTTTAAATCTCCTTGTTTCCTGGTAGTTTCCTCTGCTCCTCGTGTCTCTTCACAGCTTCTCGTCACCTCCCGGGACGACCTCCGACCGCCGCTTTAATGTGGGACAGACAAATGGTGCTAAGAGCCGTCGCTGTCGCCACCTGTCCCGGCGCGGCGGCCGTGGCCTGTCCTTCACGAGCTGTTTACACCCGAGACGAGTCAAGGCTGAAGACTCGGACAAACACTAATATTAGTTTATCTCATGCAGCAAAGTCAAGGCCGATGTAGAAAATCTGGCCTCAAGATAAGAGACATTTGACAAAAACACGTTAGCGAAACTGAATATAAGTACAGGAATATAAGCTCCAAATCAAAACTGGTGTATTCTTCAGCGCAGAATCTTTCCCCACATCTGTCTCACTTTTGTGTTACTGTTAGAGCGCCCCCCGGTGGACGTGAACCAGTGAAAATGGATAAATTAGCTGCACCGTTGCCAAAGCGTCGGGAAATAGTCCGAAATTTACTTTACATTGAAAAAGTTTGTTAATGGATGCAGCAGAACTACATTAAACCAGGAGCCTCATCGTGTTTAACGCAATTTAAATTTATTTCTACAGCACGTTTAAACAAATAAATTCACATCTTATCATAAAATACGCAATTCAAACATGGAATTTTTTTACCATTTCTGTATGTTTCAAATGGACATTTTCGAGTTTTGTCCCATGTTCTAAAGTCGTTCCCTCATCAGAAACATGTCTGAACAGGTTGTAGATATCATCCATGCGTGTTTGAGCCATCTAGCGATCTCTCCCGAGCCTTATTCGAACCCTCTTAATGGTAAGCTTGTACAAGGCTCCGCCCACAAACAGACGTCATGCCCCTGCACGATTTTCCATGCAAAACAATACACTACAACTTCACAAACCCGACGCGATGTGCAGTAGTTTCGTTGGTTAAATGCACAGCGCTCTGAAGGGGGAGTGACTTAGTGCCAAGAGCAAACAAAACAGAAACTAGTAATAAAATGTGCTTCAGAAAAAGTAAAAAAAAACACAAAAAGAACAAAAAAACAGCAAGATATTCTGCTGATAGTTCATGAGAAAACAGCTCCATAAAGACTTGAATAAAATGTTCTGTTCATTCATAAATATTGTGTAAAGTAACAGGCAGAATATTTTTTTCTTTTCAGGCGACTGCGGCTCGGTCGGTAGAGTCTCGTTTGTCGACTGATCTGGAGGTTGGCAGTTCAAATCCCTCTCGACATAAACCTCATTGGTGGAGGGGGCAGATTCACTGATCCACAGGCTGACGGTGCGATTCCCACAGATGAATGCTGCTGTTGTGTCCTTGGGCAAGACACTTAACCCCCAGTGTCTGTTACTCTGGTGAGTGAACTTTTACCACCATCGTTATTTAAGTTTAGAGCTGAAAAAACTGTATCGTTGCACCTCAGATTTTCAATAGTTTTAAATAAGTAATAATTAGATACACAACTGTAGTAGTAGTAGTAGTTGTAGTTGTAGTAGTAGCAGCAGTAGTAGTTGTAGCAGTAGTAGAAGTAGTTGCAGTGGTAGTAGTTGTAGCACCAGTAGCAGTAGCAGTAGTAGCACTAGTAGTAGCAGTAGTAGTAGTAGTAGTAGTAATGGTAGTAGTAGCAGCAGTAGTAGCGGCAGTAGTACTAGTGGTAGGAGCAGTAGCAGTAGTAGTAGCACTAGTAGTAGTAGTAAATGTATTGTACTTGTAAATCAGTCAGTCTTTGTCGTTTAACCTTTGAGCCTCTTACATCTGTTCACTTCACAGAATTTTTACTCATTCCCATAAACATGTGGTTTTAAACCATTTCCACAGCGCCCCTAGTGGCACCTGGATGCACAGCGCCTATAACAGACTCTACTTCAGCTCTTGTGGCTGTTTTCTCAGCGAAACACACTCAGCTTATCCAATAACACGCTGTTATTAAAGCGCCAGGAGTTAAGCGAGGCCAGACCGGGAACTCAAGCTCACTCTTGTAATAATTTTCGTGTGCAGCCTGCGTCTGTCTCCGAACCCGGCTCACATGAACACCAATTAGGCCTGATGTTGGACAGAATACAACCTGATGCACTTTGCCTGTACTTTTTCCTGTTGGATTGTCAGAGCGGCTTTGGGTCGTAATAGTAGCTCCGTGTTCCGGGAATGGGATAAAAAAAACCCGTGGTGAGGTTTCGGGGTAATAACTTCATGGTTGTATATTGCAGCACAAGAGGAACAGTTTTTTTTTTTTTTTGTGTTGGCAGGTCGCGCAGAGCCGGGTCCATGGAAAGCGCAGTCGGCACATTCTGCAGACGAGGGTCTTCGGGGAGGAAATCCAGAGGAAACGCCACACGAAAAATCAGACTGACGCTCACAGAAGGGGCCCTTGTTTCGTGGCTCGTTGTGAGTCGGGCCGTGAGGTAACTGCACGCATAATCGAATTTTTGAGATTAGAATCGCGAACTGCAGGAATTATCATCGAGCAAAAATAAAAACAGTTTATTCATGGGTTTTATGAGTTTCCTGAGGAGATTTTTCCCCATTCAGAAAATTTAGAGACACGGATTTGGTTTTAAATAGAAAATTTACACTATTTCAGTCCATTTGTGACGTCGGATAAATGTACTCTGATGTTTCTGGTTTAGTCTCGTTTTAGTCCCGGTTTAATCTTGTTTTAGTCCTTCTTTAGTCCTGGTTTAGTCCTGTTTTAGACCTGGTTTAGTCCCGGTTTAGACCCAGTTTTGTCCCGGTTTAGACCTTGTTTAGTCCTGGTTTAATCCTGATTTAGTCCTGGTTTAGACCTGGTTTAGACCTGGTTTAGACCCGGTTTAGACCCGGTTTAGTCCTGGTTTAGACCCGGTTTAGTCCCGATTTAGTTCAGGTTTAGACCTGGTTTAGACCTGGTTTAGACCTTGTTTAGTCCAGGTTTAATCCTGATTTAGTCCTGGTTTAGTCCAGGTTTAGACCCGGTTTAGTCCTGGTTTAGTCCAGGTTTAGTCCAGGTTTAGTCCAGGTTTAGTCCAGGTTTAGTCCAGGTTTAGTCCAGGTTTAGTCCAGGTTCAGTCCAGGTTCAGTCCAGGTTCAGTCCAGGTTCAGTCCCGGTTTAGACCAGGTTTAGTCCAGGTTTAGTCCAGGTTTAGTCCAGGTTTAGTCCAGGTTTAGTCCTGGTTTAGTCCAGGTTCCTGCCTTTAGTTGTGCCTCTTGTACTTTTCTCCATCATAATATTAACTTTATAAATACTATAAATTCAGATAATAATTATAATAATAATAATAATCATAATGGGTCAGTGGGTTTTCAAAGTGTTTTTCATTCAAGAAAACAATATTAATTCTTTCATTTCAGTTGCGTGTTTCCGTGTGAAAGGACAGAAAAGAGGAAGTACAGGAAGTACAAACTTTTCAAAGTAAAAGCAGCAGTAACAGTAATACATCAAACACCTGGATTTATCCTCGTAAACAAACGTGACACTTTAAAATGATTCTGTATTTATAAGAGTTAAATAAAAGCTGACGAAAAGCTGAGTCGCTGCCAGAGTTTCCTGTTTCATCCGAGGCTCAAATCGAAATACCGGATTAAGAAAGACAGAAATCTTTAGAGCCATATTTAAAATTCCATTCCAGCAGTTCTCCAGCTCCGACACCTCGTCCCTCCTCTGGTTCAGTTTGTCCCAGATGCAGCTGCCCCGTCGTGGCTGTAGCGCCTCTCTCTGGGACGGCGTTGGCGGGACGGGGGGAGGTCCAGGCCGGTGTGGACACAAGATTTAAAGTGAGGGTTTGTAAGTCTCCTCGGGGAGCTCATTCAGACCAGGTGTGTGCACTTCTGGAGCTGTTTGCTAATCTGTACCACCTGCTGTCACCTGGAGAGGAGATTAAACGCACTAGTGTTGTGGAGGTCCTGTAGGTGGCGCTGTATTTATGATTTATCTGTTGTTCACATGTATATTCTGCATTCGCATCTTCAAAACTCGCTGCTTTTATTTAAGATTTGGCCAAAAACAGGGGTATCGTTTCAAAATGAGCACGAATTAGCGTCGTGAAGATCCAACAAAAAGTGGACATGATCGAATTATGTTCTGTTAGCGGCTAATACTCCAGAAAAGTGTAGTTTGATTTCGTTTAAAACCACAGAATGTATAAAGTAGTGACTGAGTGAGTTTAAATAAATAAACTCAAAATAACTAAACTTAAAAAAAAAAAAAAAAAAAATTTAAATAACACAAAATAACAAAAAAAATATGAACTCAAAATAACTAAAAAAAAATTTAAAAAATGAACTCAAAATAACAAAAAAAAAATCAACTCAAAGTAACTAAAAAAACCCCAACAAAAACTCAAAATACTTCAGAAAAAAAAGAACTCAAAATAACAAAAAAAAAAAACTTTAAATAACTTACAGAAAATGAAGAAAATGAACTAAAAAAATGTATAAATAAAAAAAATAAAAAAAAAATAATTAAATTAAAAAAAAACAACCTTAACATCTCAAAAATAACTAAAAAAAATAAAAAATAAAAAAAAATGACCGTGACGTCACAGTGTTTGGCTCCAAATGAAGCTCATCGAGGCTAGAGCAGCTATAGCGGCTAATTTGGAGCCAAGTTCCAGATTAGGACTTCCGAAATGTCCAAATATGGCATTCGGCTCCAAATCCGCCGCTTCAACTGCTCTAGCCTCGATGAGCTTGATTTGACTGAACCTGAACGCTGTGGCTGACGTCAAACTCACTCATCCACTTCTTTAAAATGTCTATTTTAAAAGGAAAAACTTAGCTTATTCAAAGTTTTGTTAAAATCTCCCAATAAACATCAAACTAAGAGAGCTGGATATCCCTAAAAACTAGGCTGGAACAACCCAATGATTCCAAAAACGTCCTCAGATCTGTTCTTGTTCGATCCCCAATGAAAAAAACAGATGCATGTGCCAATCAGCTGCACATTCACTGGGTGGTTTCCTTCTCATGTCCTCCCCGAGCCCCCGTCCCACCCCGACGGCGGATCCTCTTGTAATCAAATACCACCAAAGGGATTAGACAAATGCTCGTTCATTTTTATCTGCCCCATGGAAGCAGAACGAACCCGTCCCTCTCTTTGATTCCTCCATGTTGTCAGGTCGGGCTTATGGGTTAATAAAGCAGGAGACACTTCAAAGGGGACCTCGGGGTGACGATGTCCGTAGGGTGCCACGCTACAAAGAACTGGGGCATGTCACCGGAGGGAAGCGTGCTCCAGTATGTTATGTATCTACACAGAATAAGAGATAAATAAAAGAGCCAGGGAGGATGGAGAGGGTTGTAAACTTCACAGCCAGGATTTTGGAGGGAAAGGGACCCCCGCGGACTATGATTATTTAGCCGCGAGGAAGCAGGTTGTGTCATCATCACAGCGAATCGGCCTGGAATGTGTGATCGTACCTCAAACAATGCGGTCGATATGGGAAAGGAAGCATTGGTGACTGTTTTATCAGGAAACAGCCACATCAAATATGTGTTTTTCGTGATGTGACATTCAGGAGGGAGGGGAACAGAGCCGAATCTTCTTTTTCTGCCTCGTTTTTATGCTGATAATCGATGAACGAACACGAGAATGGGCACAGAAGCAGAAGAGGCGACACGAGTCAGAGCTTTGCGCAAAAAAAGAGTCAAAAGTTCCATCGCTAGTGTTTTTGACAATGTTTTTTTATATTGGAAGTTAAGAAAATGTGCCCAATCACCTCTCTGTCTCCCCTCCTTCGTCCTCTCCGTCCTCTACATAAACTGTCGTGGACTAAGTGAGTCGACGTCGCCCACAGCGTTCGGCTCCAGTCCCGCCCACATCGCTGGTTTAGCAGGGAGTGGCCAACGCTGTCAGTCAAAGCTGTTGCTAACGCTAGCCGGAGCGACCTCAGGGAAGAACTGGCTTAACGGCAGCATGTAGAGACTGAACAACAGGGGTCCCAGCGTTGACCCCTGGGGCACCCCACAGGTCAGAAACATTTTATCTGAGACACATTTTCCAATTTCAACAAAGTACTCACTGTTTTCTAGACTTGAACCAGTTTAGTTCAGTACCACAGATGCCCTCCCAGTCCTCTAGTCTCTGTAACAGACTCTTGACTCTTTGGGCAGCAGGAGCTCGGTTGGTAGAGTGTCAGATTTACTGATCCGAAGGTTGGCAGTTTGAATCCCGCTCTTGATATAATTGACATACAGTCGTCCCTGGTTTATCGGGGGGTTATGTTCTAAAAATAACAAGTATCAGCTTTATTTTTTACATTATTCTCTCTGTTTCTTGTCTGTAAAACCCCTCACCACACACTTTATACACTTTTCTCACACAGGTATTAACATTTTCTCACATTTCTCTTGTTTAAACACAAAGTTCAAACCTCGTCGGGTGCCTTTGTCGGTGCAGAACGTTTCATCGACATTGTGGGTTTGTCGTCGGGGAGAAAACTTGCAAACATACAGCACTTCAGAGTCACACTGATCCAACATTATGTAAATTTGTCTGACACATTCTGTACTGTACAGGAGACACGGAGGAGACTGATGGACAATGGTCTACAGTCCCTCAGCCAATCAGGACGCAGAACACAATGGTCTACAGTCCCTCAGCCAATCAGGACGCAGAACACAATGGTCTACAGTCCCTCAGCCAATCAGGACGCAGAACACAATGGTCTACAGTCCCTCAGCCAATCAGGACGCAGAACACAATGATATAGTCAGAGTGACAACTGTATTTGGTGGAAAAGTCTGATCCACTTGTTGCGATTCCAGCTCCCACAGATGACTGATGTCGTTGTGTCCTTGGGCAAGACACTTAACCCACCTCCCCCTCAGTGTCTGCGTACATGTGTGAACGTGTGTGCGAATTTGTGAGTGATTCCTTGATGAAACACGCCTTGAAGATGGAAAAGCGCGACATAAAAATGGAGAGAAATGATACTAAACGGTGGCAGATTCCAGACCGAGGAGTAAAATCTGATCATCCACCAGAAAAGTTCCACCGCGCACCTTTAAACTGCTGTCGGAGAGATCGTTTTAGTGCATATTCGGACGGGTAGGACCTGTACATTCATAATAAAAGTGAATAGATGTGGTCATTCTTCATGCTGTAAGCCCCACACTTAGCGCCTCATTGTACAGAGTGTAATGTTTATTTATGATGTTTGATTGTGAATCCAGGGGGAGTCTGCAGCACTGTCTGTGACCCTATAAACATCGACCTGAACCTTCAGAGCCCACAGGAAATGTAACAATGCAACAATATGATTGTTCGGCACTTCCTCGAACATGAAAGCCACACACGGAAGAGCCAGCGCACTATTCTGGGTCATAAAAGGCACGTTCAAACCTTATTTTAACCCTGTTTATTTCAGAGATAAATATTTACAATATTTTTAGACTAAATGAAACGTGTCAGGTGCTTGAAGAGGGACTTTGTTGGTAGCACGCTTCCTTCTCCAGGTCTTCCACATGGTCATATCAACCAGATCATCATAACATCCACATTTGGTGTACACATGTGTAAAGCGACCGCCGGCGCTGGCCTCAAACGCTTTTTTACCGTCGCAAGTGGCACCTTTCCATTGAAGTTAACTGTCCAAAAGTGTTACAGATTGTCCTCTTTGCTCCTTCAAGAATAATCTGTATTTTAAATGGGCTGTGTTCAGTTTCTTTCATTTCTAGGGGCGAGGAGGGTCTTGCTCAAGGACACAACGACCTGTGGACTCCTTTGTTGATGCTGAAAGTGGGACTCGAACCGCAAACCTTCTGATAAGAGGATGAGTTTTGCTCCAGTGCAGATGTATTATAAAAATGAGACTGGTGTGTGCTTCTGCATCAAACTATCAAGTGTTTTTATAGTCCGTGAATCAGGAAGTAATGCTGGTGCGCTGTTAGCATGCTAGCTGCGTTATCGTGACAACAAAACGTCACTCTGGTCTCTGAATGTTGAAAAAAGAGCTTATAAACTCAGTATGGTGAATAATTACGATGTGTTAGGAAAGTGAGGGATGGCTTCAGATCATTTCAAACTATTTAAAAAGAACAAATTCTGTCGTTTAATTTTACAATCTGCTTTTTTCTTTTTCTCAGCAGGACTGTGATCGGCGTTATTTGAGAGAGACGTGTTTAACAGCACAGATCAACACAGAGAGAGAAGAGACATGGTTTAAAAAAAAAAAAAAAAACTAACTAAAAAATAAATAAATAAATCAACAATGCAAAATAACTCAAAAAATAAATAAACTGAAAATAACAAACAAATAAATAAACTCAAGATAATAAAAAGTAAAAACTCAAAATTACTAAAAAATTCCCAACAAAAACTCAAAATAACTCAAAAATAAATTAAAAATGAACTCAGAATAACAACTCAAAATAACTAAAAAAAAAAACAAAAAAAACAATCATAAATAAACTAAACCTGATTGGCTGAGGGACTGTAGTCCATTGTGTTCTGCGTCCTGATTGGCTGAGGGACTGTAGACCATTGTGTTCTGCGTCCTGATTGGCTGAGGGACTGTAGACCATTGTGTTCTGCGTCCTGATTGGCTGAGGGACTGTAGACCATTGTCCATCAGTCTCCTCCGTGTCTCCTGTACAGTACAGAATGTGTCAGACAAATTTACATAAATGTTGGATCAGTGTGACTCTGAAGTGCTGTATGTTTGCAAGTTTTCTCCCCGACAAAACCCACAATGTCGATGAAACGTTCTGCACCGACAAAGGCACCGACGAAGGTTTGAACTTTGAGAGAAATGTGAGAAAATGTTAATGTGTGAGAAAAGTGTATAAAGTGTGTGGTGAGGGTCATGTTTTCGTCACTTTGTCATTGCATTTTCTCCTTTAGACCCTCTACCCTCAATCCTCTACCCAACTTTTCACAAATTCCACAACATCCGGCTCAGAGCAGGAGTAAGAGGCAGCCACCAGCCCCGTCTCCAGCTGGGAGCGATGGGACGAGCGATAGTGGCTCGTGTGGCCTTCATGTGCCGCGGGGAAAAGCGCCGCTGCAGCTTCACTGTCATACGGGTCGTTTGAGCGTTTCTGCTGTTCACCTCCGGAGGCACCACTTCATACCATGACGTTCATTCTTTATTTGGCTTTTGGGTCAAACCACAGTGATGAGAAAAGTCAATGAGGTGGATGATCTGTCTGTGCGGCGTCATGTCAGGAGGCGACGGAATTGTAAAAATACTTGGAATTTTTACGAGAACGTGAGAAAAGACAGTGAGAAAGTAGATAGAGCATGGATATAAAATCAAAAACAGACTGTTTCATTCACACGTTTGAGTCACATTTTATTATCCATCTGTAACATCTACAAAACGCTCTGTTCCACCTTGTGATGTCATCAAGTGGTAGTTTTCACATTAAAAAAAACTACCACTAATAATTATTTTGAGGAAACGGGAGATTGGCTTGAAGGAACGAGATATTAACTTGAGGGAGCAATATATTATCTTGAGAGAACAAGGTAATTATTTTGAGGGAATGACATAATTATTTTGCAGAAACTAGATCATTATCTTGAGGGAACAAGATAAATTAACTTGAGGGAACGAGATAATTATCTTGAAGGAACGAGATATCTTGAGAGAACAAGATAATTATTTTGAGGGAATGAGAATTATTTTGAGGGAACAAGGTATTAGCTCAAGGGAACAATATAGTATTCTGAGAGAACGAGATAATTATCTTGAGGGAACGAGATGTTATCCTGACCGAATGAGATATTATCTTGAGGGGATGACATAATTATTTTTGAGGGAATCATATATTTTGAGGAAACTAGATAAGTATCTTGAGAGAACAAGTTAATTATTTTGAGGGAACGAGATATTACCTTGAGGGAACGAGAATTTAACTTGAGGAAACAAGATAATTATTATGAGGGAACAATATAGTAACTTGAGGGAACATAATCATTTCTATAAATATATTTTCACAAGCGCACAAGACATTTAACTTAAAAAATTAAAATATCTCGTTCCCTTGAGATAATATTATGTGGGAATGTGCTTTAATATTATATTTTGCCGATACTGGGCTCCCTAAGTAAGAGCTTTATTATATTTGAACATATTTACTCAGAGCATCACAGATACGTTAAAGTCAAAAAGTTACATCCAGCTCCTAAAACTTAACCCCTTAAGATTCTAGCCCTAAAACTAAAACGCACTCCTCTTTTCCGTCCTCCTTTATCTGTAATTCTCTACTGTTTGTTTGACATCTGTAACTTTTCCCAGGAGTTTTAGTGTCAAACTGCATGAAGACTGAAACACATTCTTCCCTCGTGGACTTAAATGGGGAACACTCAGCGTTTATAAGTGACCTCTCCAGACCCTCCGTCCACACGCATCATTTTCACTGCCACCGCCGCAGCTACGTAATTGTTTGGAATGCAACAAAAATGGCTGTAATTTCTTAGCCGGGCATCTCGAGCGCGGTTGGATTAGCGTGAGTGAGGGCGAGCGGGTTTTGTGCCATGTGGAGCGGCGCCGTCACTAACTGTGGGCGTGGTTTACGAAGAACAGTAGTGACAGGCTAAAACGCAACAAGTGTTTAAGTATTTTCAGATGGTTCTCACTTTGGAGGTGACTGTGGACGTAGCTAAGCTGCTAGTTTCAAACAGGAAGTGATCATGGGCGTGCTTCTGGCTCCAATTCACTTAACAGTGAAAAACAGCTTTCACAAAGGTCAAGTTTTGTGGTGATTTTGGCCTATTTTCAGATCATAAACTGTTTTTTAGCCCCGTCTGTTGTTTTATAAAACACTTTTTAATCGTTAGTTTCGGTTATGCTCTGTGTTCGCTCCAGCTAAGCTCTGATTGGTTAGAGCGGTCACATGGTACAACATGAACGAGCCTGTGAGCGATGTGAAGCTCCTGGAAGCACAAACATTTTAATTTAGAATTTGTAATTTATTTATTATTCCCTTGCCTCCTTCATGGCTGTTTATTTTATTTTTTTTCTTTGTCATTTTGAGTTTTCTTTTTTTTTTTTTTTCTTCTTTTAGTTATTTTGAGGTGTTTTTTGTTTTTTATTTTGAGTTTAGTTTTCGTTTTTTTTTTTTTGATAAACTGTGTCTCTGTCTCTGCTGCTGTCAGACTTGTCAGTTTCGTCTTAAATGTTCGTATTAACCCTCTACTTGATTCTGGTTTCAATTTTTTTTTATGTTGCGTTTTTTTTTTTTTTTTTTTTTTTTTTTTTTTGGTAATTTTGAGTTGTGGTTGTTTGGGTTTTTTTTTTTATTTTTATAATTTTTATTTTTTAGTCATTTTGAGTTTTCTTTCTTTTTCTTTTTTTTGTACTTATTTTGAGTTTTTGTTGTTGGTTAATTGAGTGTATTTATTTATTTTTTGTTGTATTGAGTTTTTTTTGTGTGTTTTTATTTTTTGTTTTTTTAGTCTATATTTTGTCTTTTTAAAAACAGCGCCCCCTCTCTCTGTACCTGCGTCTGTCAGACTCATGTTGGTCTTAAATGTTCGTATTAACCCTCTACATGATCCTGGGGTTTTTATTTCACGCCTGTGTCTGTAAATCAACATATGAACATTAATAACAGACAAATCAGGTCCTTCTTTCCCCGACGTCGCTCCTGTTAGCGTTAGCAACAGGTTTGATTGACAGCATTGCTAAGCATCTGGGAGGGAAGGGGCGTTACCTTGGACAGATTCACTCCTGATTGGCTCTTTAGTTGCTATGATACTCGACAGATGATGGAATTAGCCTCGATGAGCTTCATTTGGAGCTAAACGCTGTGGGTTTAAACACTTTATGTTCCCCAACGAGTAACAAAACGTCAACTATGTCACCGAAATTCTTCTCAAGTGAGACTATTGCGCTTTTGTTTGCTCTGTGGTTATAATCTCTGACATTTGTAGATCATTCTGTTATAATTTACACATTTTAAATCACAATATTCATCTAAAACGACTAGAGAATAAAGATTAAACTCAAACATGAATCACTCAACTAGAAGAAAAGGTCTGATTTAAAGTAATATTCATCAAATTGATTCAAAGTCGTAAAAAGTTTCAGGTCCTTTTTGTGCTGAACATCTGCTTTTTCCGAACAGTTGATGTTTACAGGGAAAATATGAAAAAAATGCCCCCAATTGTGCAATTTATCGAAAAAACTAAAAAGTAAATCACATGTGAAGGTGAAGTTTAATCACACACAGGTTTTGTTACTAAAAAAAAAGAAAAGTCATTTTGTAGTTTTAAAGGTTTATATCACACAAAAGTGACTCTTGTGACGTGTTTTAACGATGTTTCCTCCTCAAAAACAGACCTGGAGTTGTGTTTTTTTCATTCACACATGTTTGAGTAACACTTAATTATTAGTCTGTCACATCTCCAAAGCTCAAAATGCTCTGTTCCACCTTGTGATGTCATGAAGTGGTAGTTTTCAAGTTTAAATCTCCTTTTATCTTCAGTTCAGTACAGATAAGTGGCTATTCCAGGAGCTGAAATGATCCAAATGATTCTAGTGAAGGTGTGTGGAGTTTAAAAACACAGCGGAGCACTTCCTGTATCACCACGCGATGACATCACAAGGTGGAACAGACTGTTATTTGATCAGGTAAACGCAAGATAAAGTTGTTTAATTTGGCCAATCAGGCAAGTTTAATCCACGTTATAATGAGGTTACTGCATCAAAAACAGACCTGGAGTTGTGTTTTTGAGCTAAAAACGCTCTGTTCCACCTTGTGATGTCACGAAGTGGTAATTTTCAAGTTGACAGCTCCATTTTTGATCTTTTCTTCAGTAAAAATTGACAATTCCAGAGGTGAAATGATCCAGATTACTCTAGAAATGAAGGTGTGTGGAGTTTAAAAACACAGCGGAGCACTTCCTGTATCACCACGTGATGACATCACAAGGTGGAACAACATATTTTCAGCCTAAATCTGCAGGTTTTTGTGTTAAACATGTGAGAATGAAACAAAACACAAGTCCAGGTCTGTTTTTGACGAGGAAACGACATTAAAACATCAGAAAACGGTAAAACAGTGTAATCCAGGCCCTTTAATGTCGCTTAATTTGTGTTTTACTCCAAATATTATTCCTCAAGCAAAGTAAATACATGAATGAAGCTTCCTCAGCTCGTCCCGGCTCTAAACCCGTCGTCTCCTCGTGCTATCGAATCTACAGACTTGATTTAGACGTGTAATATCGAGCGCAGCAGCCGTGTTGTTCTTGCTATATAAGGCTTCGAGTGAGTGGTGGCTAAAAACACATGTTCCTTTAGTCACAACCTGGGAATTTGTGGAGTTTGGACAAGTCTCTGGACAAGGTCAGCAGACAGGCAGCGGCTCGGCTCACGCTGCTCTACACCGAGTCGACGGGGAGAAACCGGCGAGGCACTAAAACGCTGTGTTTTCGCTTCCTGGCAACCAAATATTTTCAGAAACGAGCTGAAATGTACAAAAACAGTGGTGTATAGATGTATTTACTGCTTTAAAGTGGTCTATATTACGCAAAACTGACTCTTGTTCGCTTTAAGTCGTGTTCTAACTCCTCAAAATTCCACATCTCCAAAGCTCAAAACGCTCTGTTCCACCTCGTGATGTCATGAAGTGGTAGTTTTCAAGCTGCCGTTTACATTTAGTTCAGTAGAAATCGGCAATTCCAGAGCGGAAATGATTCTAGAAATGAAGGTGCGTGGAGTTTAAAAACACACTGGAGCACTTGTAATACCACATGATGACATCACAAGGTGGAACATTGCGTTTTCAGTTTGAGAGAAGAAAATGGGTGAGGAAAATGACACTGTAACATCAGAAAATAGCGTAATATTGTCCATTTACATAAAAAAACTAAAATAATCGACTCTATCTACACATTTAAAGCCTAAAATGTATAAATATCAGTTCTCTCTTTCGTTCTTACGCTGTTACCTCCTCAAAAATCCACATCTCCAAAGCTCAAAACGCTCTGTTCCACCTCGTGATGTCATCAAGTGGTAGATTTCAAGCTGCCGTTTACATTTAGTTCAGTAGAAATCGACAATTCCAGAGTCAGAAATGATTCTAGAAATGAAGGTGTGTGGAGTTTAAAAACACAGTGGAGCACTTCCTGTATCGCCAGAAACATCGAGACTTTCTGAAATACATTTAGGACTTTGCAGCGTTGTTTTTCTTTGACGATTTGGTTGATTTTGTCAGTTTTGTCAGGGTTCTGCAGCTTAGAGCGTCTTAAGTTGGACTAGTGGCCACTCATTGGTACTACAACGAAAAAATCCCTCCTGCACAGAAAGATTTTTCTCGTAGAATCACAAACGGCTCGTGTACGGCTCACCTGGACTGACCGGGACTGACCGGGACTGACCTGGACTGACGGGGCACCTAGAACTTTCACAAAGGTCAACTTCTGTGGCGATTTTTACGTATTAATTAATTTTTTTAGCACAAAATCCGTCTGTTGTCTTAAAAAACACCGAGGCTTGACCTTTTGTTCTGATAAACCGTGTCCTCTCTCTGCTGTCAGACTCATTTTGATCTTAAATGTTTGTATTAACCCTCTACATGATCCTGGAGTGCATTTTTGAGTTATTTTGAGTTTTTGTTTTTTTCATTATTTTTTTTTTTTTTTTTTTAGAAATTCTTGTTTGTTGTTTTTTTTTTTTTGTTATTTTTTTTTTTTTGTTGTTGTTATTGTTTTAAGTTTATTATTTATTTTTTTTGTTTAGATTTTTTTTTTGTTATTTTGAGTTTTTCTATTATTTATGTATTTTAATTTATTTTTGAGTTTTGAGGTTTTTTTATTTTTTGTTATTTTGAAATTATTATTATTATTTTTTGTTGTTTTTAAATGTTTTTTGGTATTTTAAGTTTTTTGTTGTTATATTGAGTTCATTTTTATTTTTTTTTTGAGTAATTTTGAGAGTTAGCATTAGCAACAGGTTTGATTGACAGCGTTGCTAAGCGCTCGCTCCTTGTTAAACCAGCGGCGCAGACAGAAAGTGACGTTACTGTCGACATCTTCACTCTGGATTGGCTGGTTGGTTGCTATGATCCTCGTGGTCGTAATCACAAATATGGAAGTTGCTCCAAATGGTCTCTGTACCTGCTCTGGCCTCGATTAGCTTAATTTGAGTGAAGCCGGACGCTGTGGGTGACGTTTCATAAACTGGTATAAAGTTCATTATCTGTTCCAAACTCAAACTATACCTCGGTCTCTTTCGTTGTATCGCGTTTCATGGATTTAAACTGTACATATCGTTTATTGTGACCTTCCTGAGTCCCGTCCTCCTGCATCTCGAGGAATGTGCAGATCGCCCTGATAAAGACCTCACCGGCTCAGACCTTCAGATGCGTCCGTAAGTGCACACTCCCTCTCGCTCTGTTCTTTACGGCTCTGTAAGCACATTTGTTCCCCGTTTGATGGGTCCAGATATTATTCTTTAACCCCTGCGGCCTACTGTTTGGAGTCTCGCACCAGAGGGAGCGGGGAGCGAGCGATGCCTCCTCCGTCGTCCACCGCGGAGATCAAAGTGGACCGCTCCTCCCGTCCCAGGCCCTGACGCTCGGAGATGTTGTAACACGGGTGATGGGCGACTTTGAAGACCTCGTGTACAAAGACGGACCCCAGCTGAGACGGAGGCGGGGGGCGGCACAAGTGGATAGAGCGTGGATTTATTTTGCTCATTTTTTTACAGACAAATAGCGAGTGGGACGGAGGGAACATGCCGGGCATAGTTCTGGTTATGAGTTGAAGGAAGCGCTGGGGGAGATGGTTAAAGGCGTTGGGACATATTAGGCCGGTTTGTCGTTTTAAATCAGTTTTGCTGTGTTTAAGTAACATCAGAATTGCAGAATAACGTAGGGTTCAGTCACTTTTCGTCCATGTTTCAGCTCAAATCTGTGTCAAAATCACCACATTTGAAGCTTTATAAGACTCAAAATCTGTGAGAAATACTTCGACTTTTTGCTCTTTAAGTTCATTTTTAAACAAGTACTTTAATACTTTTACTTGAGCAGATTTGAGTATTTTTATCTGTACTTTTATATAAGTAACAAAATTGCACTTTTTGTCCACACTACGAGGGGAAAGTTGGTTTTTTTTAGTCTCTCACAAACTTAGATCAGTATTTTACATTTTGTTCAGGGTAAAATAAACCCCGATGTTGATCTAAACAAATGAAATAAAAAAACAAAAAAACTCTGACCTCGGTTCAAAGTGCAGGACTGATGCTGAGGCTCTTCATGTAACTGATAAAACTGTTGTTTTTCTAGCATGCAAATGGATTTTTAATGGGAATGCAACTTTTTGGGAGAGTGGGACATGGGGGTAGGTGAAAAGGGACTTTTTATTTTATTTTATTATTTTATTTTATCTTATCTTATTATATATGTATTTATTTTTTATTTAACTTAATTTTATTATATTTTGTTTTGTTTTATTTATTTATTTATTTATTTTTTTTTAATTTTTAATTTTATTTTTTTTGTATTATTTGTTAATTAATTAATTTACTACTTTTTAAATTTATTTATTTTATGAGGGTAGGTGAAAACTGACTCTTTATTTTATTTTATTTATTTTTTAATTAAATTTAGTTTTATTTTATTTATTTCCTTTTATTTTATTTTTTTCTGTTATTTATTTATTAATTATTTGATTTATTCATTTATTTTTAAGAACAAATATTATATAGACACAATTCTTCTAGTCCCAGAGCCTTTTAAATGTTTGTTGTGTTTGGTTTGGACTCGACCTGGGACGATGGTGAAATTTAGTGTCACGATTATCACGGCCAAAAAAATTACGATTAACGATTACATCACGATAAATATTAAAGCTGCTGACAGTTTAAAAACGTTCTGGATATGAATCATTATAATTAGAATATTTAAACAGCTGTTACAGTGTCGCACTTTTATAAGTGAAATAACAGTGATGCAGAGGAAACACCAGGTTTGTTCTGGGGATGTAATGAGGATTTTTCACACGATTAGATAAAATGTCGAGCCTTTTTATCACGATAAACGACATTTTTGTGTGGGTCACTGCAGCTAAATGTGGAAACACAACTTTTGAGTCATAATCTGAGTCATAACGACGAACTCTGTGACTCATTCAGGTTAATTTCCCATCGTAAACCTCCTTCAAACATCATTTGTCTCACTATCTGCAGCGTCTCCTCCCTCTGCTCGTATCTGTGAGCGTGAAATACCCTCCAAACATGTCCGCCGCCTCGTCTCTCGCACGTCTTTAGTTTCCCCGATGCCACTGCCCCTGTTATTTACACTCCGTCTGTCTCGTACTCGGGACAATAACCCCACACTCCCCGAGACACGAGTCCGGCTCCCACTTTCGCCGCCAGGAGCCTGATAGCGTTTTGTTCCAGAGGACGAAACCCTAAACGTTTTATTGGAAGCACTTTGCACTTTACTTGGAGCCATAGTAAATAATGAGGATTTGCACTGGAGTTACGCCCGCTCCACAATGGCAAAGATTCCACACTCCGACGGGTCAAAGTGAAGGGACTCTCTGTGGTATGAAGTGAATGTGCTCCATGGAAAAGTTATTATAGAAATTTAAGAGCGCGAGTCTCATTTCCAGCAGTAATTACAGAGACGAATGCTCCGAGGTGTAAGCTTGATGTAAAAAAATGTCCCTTTTCTGGATCGAGTTGTTCATCTTAGGCTCATTTTACGCTCGTCTCAAACAGACCTGGAGTTGTGTTTTTTTGTTTCATTCACGTGTTTAACTCACAAACAAACTGCAGATTTAGGCTGAGTTCTTCTCCTGTCTGAAATCCCTCGGGCGTCCAGAATCCAAAGAGGAAAGTGAAGTTTAAATCTGTCACTGGACAAATTGTTGGAGTGAAGACGATTCGCTGCTCGTAAAAGATGCTTCTTCAGTTCTGGTCACATCTTCACCAGTTATCTATGAAAGTACAAGTGATCCAAAAAGTACAAGTGATCCAAAAAGTTTGAACGTGGATTTTTTTTTTTTTCTTTTACGCTTACAATTTTTTTTTTACGCTTACAATTTTTTTTTATTATTTTTTTTTTTTAGGCTTACAATTTTTTTACACTTACAATTTTTTTCAAAAAAAACCCCAAAAAATAAATAAAATAAAATCAAAATAACTAAAAAATATATAAATAAATAAAAAAATAAACTCAAAATACTAATAATAATTAAAAAACAAACAAACCTCAAAATAAATAAAAAAAAAGAAAAACAAAACAAAAAACTCTAACATTTTTTTTTTATTTTTTATTAAATTAACTCAAAAAAACAAAAACAAAAAATTAACCCCAGGATCATGTAGAGGGTTAATACGAACATTTAAGACCAAAATGAGTCTGACAGCAGCAGGGACAGAGAGAGGCGATAGTTTTTCAATGTAAAGTGAATTGGAGCCAGATTCGATGGCGCAGGACACACGCACATGCTCACTTCCTGTTTGGACCGCGGCGGCTAACAGATTAGCTCTGTCCATTTCCATAAACAGTCTATGATCTGAGTCCATTTGTTGAATATCTCAGTATTTACTCACATTTCCTCACCACCTGCGGCCTCTACATAGACCTGTCTCGTACTCACAATGAGCTTTTCACTGCTCCGTTTACAGCCACAGAAAACCCTCCAAACCCGGTGACTCATGATCCCAATCACTCTCACACAACGCCGTAAAAGTCACGGAGGTAACTGGCATTCATTTATAACGCTAATTAGCCGGGCGCATGCATATTCTCGTTTTAAACCGAGTCAAATCCTCGAGTAAAGAGCTTGTCAGTGGTGAAGATTTAGAGAGTCCTATAGGCACATAATTGAGGAATATAAGTCTGGGGGGATCATATAAACGTGGAGAGTGTAGCGGTCCAGCTGGGGACTCACCTGTCTGTGGCCTCTTTACAACACTTCGCCTTCAGCGCCGGGGCCCATGACATCAGCAGCGGCGGCGGTGCCACACACGCCACGCTTTACGGGCCCCTGGGGGAGGAAATGACTTCAGGACTTCAGGCCCCCGGCGCTGTTTACCGCCAGAGAAAAGAGCGACGCCGGAGTGTTCGATCGCCGCTCCACACACCTGTATTTGTGTCCCGACGCCTGGTAACCATAGCAACGAGGAGTAGAGCGAGCGCGTTACAGTCGGAGAGGGTTGTTCGGTCGACGATTGGTCTGTATGTCGTTGGGCAAGACACTTAAAGGTAAAATCTTGTATAAAACTGCAAAAAAAAGTCGAGTTTTAAAGCTGTTACTGCGTCAAAAACAGACCTGGAGTTGTTTGAGTCACACTTTATTATTCGTATGTAACATCTCCAACGCTTAAACTGCCCCGGTTCCACCTTGTGATGTCATCAAGTGGTAGTTTTCAAGTGAACATCTACCTTTTTTCTGTTTTGTTTGGTATAAATTGGCAATTCCAGGAGCTGAAATGATCCAAATGATTCTAGTGAAGGTGTGTGGAGTTTAAAAACGCAGCGGAGCACTTCCTGTATCACCACATGATGACATCACAAGGTGGAACAGAGTGTTTTCAGCCTAAATCTGCAGGTTTGTGAGTTAAACATGTGAGAATGAAACAAAAAAAACTCAACTCCAGGTCTGTTTGTGACGAGGAGACGACGTTAGATCAGATCAGTTGGTCGTCTGATCTGAAGGTTGTCGGTTCGAGTCCCGCTCTTGACATAAACCTCATTGGTGGAGCGGTTAGATCCACTTTCCTACAGGTTGTTGGTTCGAATCCAGCTCCCACAGATGAATCCTGTCGTGTCCTTGGTTGTTACGTTTTTGTCGTGTTTTTTCCAGTTTTAATTCACAAAAGTTACTCCTACTTTTCCTCGATTATTCGTGTTCGTTCAAGTCGTTGATGGAGAAGTTTCGCTTGTTATTTTTAAGTATTTCTTTCATAGTTTACTCCCAGTTTTTGGTTTCGTGCCCTGGAGTCTTTAAACAGCGTGACCCCGGCGTGCTCGCTCTCTGCTCGCCGCTCTCCACACGTCAGTCCTCACGCTCTGCCCCCTGCTGGCCTCCTCATGCTAGTTCCTTAGCCTGTGTTAGCTTAACTTCTTCTTGTTTGACCTGGTGAGTCTGGACGTCCTGTTTTCGTTCTTTATTGTGTTTCCAGAGGGTTTATGGTGGGTTTTTTTCGTCTGTGGCGTGTAGTCGGCCTTATTTTTCGATGATCATAAAACACTTGTTCCATTTATTGAAAACTGGACACAGCGGCTGGACGAACGACTCGTTAAAAGCGTCGTAGAAGCTAACTATTCGACGCCGATGCGCTGCAGGTGAAGCGAGGGTTCGATCGGCAGCTCCTTACTGTTGTGACGGACGACCAAGGAGTTTTTACAGCGGCAGAAAACCCAGGAGGCCGAGTTCGTGCAGATCCATAGACGGCGTAGCTGCTGAAGCATCTGTTTCCTTTGTTATTTTGTTGTTTTTGGGTTGTTAAGAGTTTTTCCCAACAGCTTTGAGAACCTTCAGAAGAACCAGAAGTTAAAAACGGTAATAAAGGGCGTTGAACCCTTTTCTTTGTTTCCTGAGTCCTTTTTAAACATGTTTTCGTCCACTCTCGGGTCAGAACATCTGCGCAATCTGGAGCTGAAGCGATTCGAGAGCCTTGAACTTTAAAAAAGCAACAAAAAAACCCAAAAATGCTATATATAAGTATGACTGTTCAGCTGGGAGAGAAGAGCTTTCAGGATTTGGGTTTTTTCTGTGTTTTTCTTCCTTCTGTGTCCTTGTCTGGAGCCGGGTGGAGACTCTGGCACCACCTGCAGCCCATCTGCAATCAAGCCTCCACCTGTGGAGCACAAAGGGGTTGAGGATTGCTACAGAAGTGGGAAGATCATGTCGTCCTCCAGCGTTTCATCAGTGCATCATCCTCCATGCTGCAGTTCCACTTGGATCAGTCGAGTTTTTGTGATTATGGTCACGTTTCTCAGCTTTTTTTTTCTCGATTTTTTTGCCAGATCCTGCTTCTTGGAACTGTCCTGCACCTCCACCTCCAACCCAGCTCTCCACGACCGTTACGAACATCTCCGCCTCCAACCCAGCTCTAAACTACCAGTACAAACACCTCCGACCCAGCTCTCTACAACCGGAACGAACACCTCCACCTCCGACCCAACTCTCCACGACCGGTACAAACACCTCAGACTCCAACCCAGCTCTCCACAATCAGAACAAACACCTCCACCTCCGACCCAGCTCTAAACTACCAGTACAAACACCTCCACCTCCGACCCAACTCTCCACGACCGGTACAAACATCTCCACCTCTGACCCAGCTCTCCACGACTAGAACAAACACCTCCACCTCCAACTCAGCTCTCCACCTGCTCCATCAACCAACCTTCACATTTCCTTGTTTGTGATGAACTCTCTCAAACTTGTACCTCAAATCTGTATCTGGATCCCCCGGACGTTACGGAAAGAGCAGGAACTTCATATTTTATCAGGACATTTAATCTTAATTTTGATTTTTTAAAATTCTAAATTGACAATGGTGAATACAACTTCAAATATTCTGCTGACACTGGGTTTCAGACACTCGTTCATTCTAAAGGTCAATAATATGTAACACAGACGGAGCAGCTAAAGTTTGATGATTTCCTCTTGTGATGCGGCGAGTTCTCGGGTTTAGTGACTAATAGAAATGATCAGGTTCAACATTTTTTGAGAATTTACTTGTGAATATTATGAAAATACAGTGTAATCAATCTGTAAAATGTGGTTCTTGCTCTTCATGCAAAAACTCACCAATAATAACCAGACTCAGGTTTGATTGTGGAAGGACCTGTACATATTTACTCTAGATTTAACTTTCCGTATCTTTTGGCCGAGTTCGTCCCGTCTGTGCCGTTCTTGGCCGTCGTCTCGAGTCTTGGTGGTCTCTTCTGTTTACGATAATGCCAATATTAACTTCTCTCGTTTGATACGACTCCATCAGATTTTCATTATCCAAACAGCAGCCGACCGTGATTCTGACCCTTCACCAAAACTTTGATCTTCACAATCTTCAACCAGGCCTTTAATTCTCAGCCATGTTTTGTTCAGAAAGAAAACGAGAAAATCCTCTGGACTCACTTCTGACGGAGCTGAACGTCTCCGAGAGGAACTCAGAGACTGACAGAGTTTAGAGAGCGACGTGCACGCTCTCACGTGCACGCTCTCACGTGCACGCACGCTCTCACACACACGCACGCTCTCACAGATGTGCACGCTCTACATGCACGCTCTCACGTGCACTCTCACATGCACGCTCACACAGATGTGCACGCTCTCACAGATGTGCACGCTCTACATGCACACTCTCACATGTACACTCTCACACACACACAGACGCGCTCACATACACGATCTCACGTGCAGGTTCTCACATGCACACTCTCACGTGCACTCTTACATGCACACTCTCACACACATGCACGCTCTCACAGATGTGCACACTCTCACATGCACACTCTCACATGCACTCTTACATGCACGCTCTCACATGAACACTCTCGTGCACACACACACGCGCGCTCTCACATGCACGCTCTCACACGCATGCACGCTCTCACAGATGTGCACACTCTCACATGCACACTCTCACATGCACTCTTACATGCACGCTCTCACATGAACACTCTCGTCACACACACACGCGCGCTCTCACATGCACGCTCTCACACGCACGCTCTCACATGCACACTCTCACACACATGCACGCTCTCACAGATGTGCACGCTCTCACATGCACGCTCTCAAGTGCACACTCTCACATGCACTCTCACATGCACGCTCTCACATGAACACTCTCTCGTGCACGCACACTCGCGCGCTCTCACATGCACACTCTCACATGCACTCTTTTACGTGCATACTCTCACACACTTGCACGCTCTCACATACACAATCTCACGTGCAGGTTCTCACATGCACGCTCTCACGTGCACACTGTCACGTGCACAGTCTCACATGCACATTCTCACACCACACACACACACACACAGACACACGTTCTCACATGCATACCCTCATGTGCACACTCGCTCTCACGTGCACACTCTCACACACACACACACACACACACACACACTCACACACACAGGTTTTTGTAGCTCATCTGAAGCGTTTGACGTCGTGTGTCGTCTTCTGAAGCGGCGCCAGGGGAGAGTTCTGAACAACAAGGCGGCCATGGCTTTCCCAGAATTCACCAGGGCCAAAATACACCCACCATTTCCACATTAAACGACACAGGAAGTTGTCGTCACTCTCTTACAAGAATTAAGTGACTCTTTTACTGTGTTGAAATTTTACCAAATAACATAATTTGACCAAAGTGAAAAACAAAATGTATTTACACTTTTGTAAAAATCATGTTTAAATGTGTTTTGTCCTAATATCAGCTGAGACCATGGACCACAGCTTGTCCCTGGATGATTTATGGAGCTTTATCTTGGAAGAAATGATGGAGGTGCCACTGGGAAATCTGCACATTTTCATATTTCACCTGCGTGAGTTTTAGTTTTTCTTTTTGAAGATGCCCATTAGCTGCTTCCAATGTCGCCATGCAGTGAAATTTTTATAATATATTTACACAAATTACTTTACTTTACATGATATAGTTGGATAAACCACAATGACACTTTGTAACGTACTCTTGCAGATAATATACACCCTTACATCATAGAAAAAATCATTAATAAAATGTATTCTGTATGATTATTTCTTAAAATTAATAGTATTTGACAGAAAAACACCAACTATTATTCAAGTAAAAGTGACAATTCCTCATGTAAACTTTGTGTTGTGATAAAACTGTTCTTAAAAGTCCAGTTTTGTCTTTCTGTTCCATCTTATTTAGACAAAGACAAACGATGATCTGCTATAACTTCAGCGTACTCTGGCTCCGCCCCTTTCGCGTCACGCTAAATAAAACGTCTGCTTTTATGGCAGATAGTCGTCATGCTCAGGATTTACCAAGCTCCATTTCCATCCTCAACTTTCCATGTCTTCGTGGAGCACACTTGGACCTATCTTCTTATTCCCTCGGCGTAAACAACGACCAAAACAGCGCCGCAGCCCCAAACCCCGAAGACATTATTGACAACGCAGATGGTCCTATTTTCTGCGCTCCAGGGTCAGTGAAGGCAGCATTGTTCGAGGCAGCAGCTCAGCCGTTCTCCCACTGTGACTAAACTTCAGAGTATCGTTTTGCGTTGGGTTCCTTTGGTGCGGTTACGTAGGTTGAGGCCTTCAGAAAATAGCTGGTGTAGCCTTTCTTATTTAATGCTAAGCTGTAAATCTGCCGTACTATTGGTCTTATTCACAGATAAGGGCTTATTCCAGGATTTAGACAGGGCCAGAGTCGCTGCCAAAATGACTAGACGGGCGGTTTCTGTGCTTTTACAGACACGTCGCAGAGAATCAGCTGCTAAATGGGCCTTAAATGGTGTTAATGTTTATAGACTGAGGTGTTCTCTCGTTTTCTGTTACAGTCGTCCGTCGCTGTATCGCGCTTCACCTTTTGTGGCCTCGCTGTTTCGAGGATTTTTTTGTGTAATTTATTGTACAGCCTATGAGGGAATGTAGACCTTTATGTTCTGGTTTTGATTTTGTTTTTTTTATTTTATTTTTTGTTTTTTTTTATTTTGTTTATTTTATTAATTATTTTCAGATTTTTTTTGTGTGTTTTTTGAGATTTTTTTTTGTTTTGTGTTTTTTATCTTGTTATTTTGTTATTTTATTTTTAATTTTTATGTTATTTTGAGGTTGTTGTTTTTTTGTTTTTTTTTTTGTTTCTTTATTTCATTAATTATTTTGATTTTTTTTTTTTTTGGTTTATTTTTTTAGTTATTTTGAGGTTTGGTTTTTTTTTGGTTTTGAGTTTTTTACGTTGAGTTGGGTTTATTTTCCTGATTGGCTGAGGGACTGTAGACCATTGTGTTCTGCGTCCTGATTGGCTGAGGGACTGTAGACCATTGTGTTCTGCGTCCTGATTGGCTGAGGGACTGTAGACCATTGTCCATCAGTCTCCTCCGTGTCTCCTGTACAGTACAGAATGTGTCAGACAAATTTACATAAATGTTGGATCAGTGTGACTCTGAAGTGCTGTATGTTTGCAAGTTTTCTCCCGACAAAACCCACAAGGTCGATGAAACGTTCTGCAACGACAAAGGCACCGACGAAGGTTTGAACTTTGTGTTTAAATAAGAGAGAAATGTGAGAAAATGTTAATGTGTGAGAAAAGTGTATAAAGTGTGTGGTGAGGGGTTTTACAGACAAGAAACAGAGAGAATAACGTTCTGCACCGACAAAGACACCTGCAGTCACACCCAAAAGGTCGAGGAAGATTCTAACCATCGTAGAAAAAGTAGGAAAGTCGAAGTTACGCGGCTGTAGGGGGCGCCATTACGGAATAAGTGAGTCTTCGGTTCGGCACATAAAGAAAGAGGAAAATTACCTGGTTTTGTTCTATAATACTGTACTTATTTTTTAAATCTACAAAGGTTTGAATCTATCCATCCATCCATCCATTTATCAGTCCATTTATTATCTTGTTCGCCGCTCCCCAGATCTGACCTGGAACTCGGCCTCACGCTTCTCCAGAAAAGGTACACAGTGAATCTTTAGTCTTTGCCTGATTCTATTTAAAACATTTTTTCAAACCGAATCCAAGATATTTATGCAGTTTTCGCTTTAATCTTCTTTGAATACTTGGCTCAGTTGGTTTGAGGGTTTGTCACTGATCAGAAGGTTGATGGTGCGATTCCAGCTCCCACAGATGAATGCTGTCGTCGTGTCCTTGGGCAAGACACTAGTTGGTGAGTGGTTCCTTGATGTAAAGAGCTTTGAGAGACTTGAAGGTGGAAAATGTGACTATTATTATATTTTAAAATGGAGTTTTAAACATATTTATGAAAACACGATGTGGTCCACAGTTTGATTCTCCCACAGACACGACAGAGCTGTGAAAAAGTGTCTTCCGCCTTCCTGATTTCTTACTTTTTTGCACTTGTGCCACACTTAACTGTTTATAATCTAAATATTAAACAAAGAAAAGCCAAATAAACATAAAATGCAGCTTTTCTGTGATGATAATGAATCCAAACCTTCATCAGTAAGTCTTAAAAAAAAAAAAAAAAAAAGAGGGTTTTGGAGCAGCCTCGCCAAAGTCCAGACCTGAACCCAACAGAGACGACTTTAAGAAGCAGGTTCATGCTCAAAAACCCTCAAATGTGGCTCTTTTCAAACAATTCTCCAAAAAACAGTGGGTGAAACCTTCTCCACAGCGACGAGAAAGACTCGTTTCCAGTTATCGCAAACGCTCGACGTCAGTTGTCGCTGCTCACGGTGCTTCAAACACTTTTTAAGTTCAGGAGGAATTACTTTTTCACATGAGCCGTGGAGGTTCAGCCGGGGGATCGTGAGGAAGAGCCACAATCATCTTCTTCATCAGTGGATACAACGACTGATCTGATCCAATGAAGAATAGATCAGACTCCAGTGAAACCTTCAGAGGTAAAACTGTAAAACCAACGAGGAGACTGTTAAGTAAAAGATGAACTGTTAGACTCTTAAAAAAACTCAAAACTTTAGACGATTGTTCTACATTTACAGTTGAGCCTGTGTGGTGTTTATTCAAAGAAAGTTGCACTAAATGGAGGGATAGATGGAAGTATGGATGGATAGATACGTTCATCTTTTCTCATAGTCATAGTTATTCTTTTCTCATAGTTTACTCATAGTCTTTTTCTCATGTCTTTTTCAGTCCATCTCATGCTCTTTTTCGTTCCGTCTCGTGTCTTTTTCGCTCGTCTTGTGTCTTTTTCGCTCCGTCTCGTGTCTTTTTCGCTCAGTATCGTGTCTTTCTCAGTCCGTCTCGTGTCTTTTTCTCTTCGTCTCGTGTCTTTTTCGCTCCATCTCGTGTCTTTTTCAGTCCGTCTTGTGTCTTTTTCCCTTCGTTTCGTGTCTTTTTCGCTCCGTCTCGTGTCTTTTTCGCTCCGTCTCGTGTCTTTTTCGCTCCATCTCGTGTCTTTTTCTCTCCATCTCGTGTCTCGTCTCGTGTCCCGTGTCTTTTTCCCTCCGTCTCGTGTCTTTTTCGCTCTGTCTCGTGTCTTTTTCGCTCAGTATCGTGTCTTTTTCGCTCCGTGTCGTGTCTTTTTCTCTCCGTCTCGTGTCTTTCTCAGTCCGTCTCGTGTCTTTTTCTCTTCGTCTCGTGTCTTTTTCCCTCCGTCTCGTGTCTTTTTCGCTCCGTCTCGTGTCTTTTTCTCTTCGTCTCGTGTCTTTTTTTCTTCCGTCTCGTCTTTTTCGTCGTCTCGTGTTTTTTCGCTCCGTCTCGTCTTTTTCGCTCCTTTTCGTGTCTTTTTCTCTCCGTCTCGTGTCTTTTTCGCTCCGTTCTCGTGTCTTTTTCGTCCGTTCGTGTCTTTTTTCGCTCCGTCTCGTGTCTTTTTCTCTCCGTCTCGTGTCTTTTTCGCTCCGTCTCGTGTCTTTTTCCCTCCGTCTCGTGTCTTTTTCGCTCCGTCTCGTGTCTTTTTCTCTTCGTCTCGTGTCTTTTTCCCTCCGTCTCGTGTCTTTTTCGCTCCGTCTCGTGTCTTTTTCGCTCCGTCTCGTGTCTTTTTCGCTCCGTGTCGTTGTCTTTTTCTCTCGTTCTCGTGTCTTTTGTGCTCCGTATCGTGTCTTTTTATCTTTGTCGTGTCTTTTTTCGCTCCGTCTCGTGTCTTTTTCTGCGTCTCGTGTCTTTTTCTCTCGTCTCGTGTCTTTTTCTCTCGTCTTGTGTCTAGTCTCGTGTCTTTTTCCCTCCGTCTCGTGTCTTTTTTCCTCCGTCTCGTGTCTTTTTCTCTCCGTCTCGTGTCTTTTTCTCCGTCTCGTGTCTTTTTCTCTCCGTCTCGTTGTCTTTTTCTCTCTGTCTCGTGTCTTTTTCTCTCCGTCTCGTGTCTTTTTCGCTCCGTCTCGTGTCTTTTTCTCTCCGTCTCGTGTCTTTTTCTCTCCGTCTCGTGTCTTTTTCTCTCTGTCTCGTGTCTTTTTCTCTCCGTCTCGTGTCTTTTTCCCTCCGTCTCGTGTCTTTTCTCTCTCCGTCTCGTGTCTTTTTCTCTACGTCTCGTGTCTGTCTTTTCTCTCCGTCTCGTGTGTCTTTTCTCTCCGTCTCGTCTTTTTCTCTCAGTCTCGTCTCGTCTTTTTCTCTCAGTCTTTCGTGTCTTTTTTCTCTCCGTCTCGTGTCTTTTTCTCTCCGTCTCGTGTCTTTTTTCTCTCGTCTCGTGTCTTTTTCTCTCCGTCTCGTGTCTTTTTCTCCGTCTCGTGTCTTTTTCTCTCCGTCGTGTTTTTCGTCCGTCTCTCGTCTTTTTCTCGTTCGTGTCTTTTTCTCTCCGTCGTGTCTTTTTTCTCTCCGTCTCGTGTTTTTTTTCTCCGTCTCGTGTCTTTTTCTCTCTCTCGTGTCTTTTTCTCTCGTCTCGTGTCTTTTTCCCTCCGTCTCGGTCTTTTTCTCTCCGTCTCGTCTCGTGTCGTGTCTTTTTCTCTCCGTCTCGTGTCTTTTTTCGCTCCGTCTCGTGTCTTTTTTTTCCTCCGTCTCGTGTCCTTTTTCGTTGTCTGTCTCGTGTCTTCCGCTCTCTCGTGTCTTTTTTCCTCCGTCTCGTGTCTTTTTCCCTCCGTCTCGTGTCTTTTTCTCTCCGTCTCGTGTCTTTTTCTTCCGTTCGTGTCTTTCTCTCCGTCTCGTGTCTTTTTCTCTCTGTCTCGTGTCTTTTTTCTCTCTCCGTCTCGTGTCTTTTTCTCTCCGTCTCGTGTCTTTTTCGCTCCGTCTCGTCTCGTCTTTTTTTCTCTTTTCCGTCTCGTGTCTTTTTCCCTCCGTCTCGTTCTTTTTCTCGCTCCGTCTCGTGTCTTTTTCTCTCCGTCTCGTGTCTTTTTCGCTCCGTCTCGTGTCTTTTTCGCTCCGTCTCGTGTCTTTTTCGCTCCGTCTCGTGTCTTTTTCTCTCCGTCGTCGTGTTTTTTCTCCCGCTCCCGTGTCGTTTCTCTTTCTCGTGTCTTTTTCCCTCCGTCTCGTGTCTTTTTTCTCTCCGTCTCGTGTCTTTTTCTCTCCGTCTCGTGTCTTTTTCTCTCCGTTTCGTCTTTTTCGTCTCGTGTCTTTTTCTCTCCGTCTCGTGTCTTTTTTCCCTCCGTCTCGTGTCTTTTTCTCTCCGTCTCGTGTCTTTTTCGCTCCGTCTCGTGTCTTTTTCTCTCCGTCTCGTGTCTTTTTTCTCTCTCGTCTTTTCTCTGTCTGTCTTGTCTTTTTCTCTCCGTCTCGTGTCTTTTTCGCTCGGTCCGTCTCGTGTCTTTTTCTCTCCGTCTCGTGTCTTTTTCCCGCTCCGTCTCGTGTCTTTTTCGTCTCGTCTCGTGTCTTTTTCGCTCCGTCTCGTGTCTTTTCGCTCCGTCTCGTGTCTTTTTCTCTCGTCTCGTGTCTTTTTCCTCCGTCTCGTCTCTTTCCCCCTCCGTCTCGTGTCTTTTTCTCTCCGTCTCGTGTCTTTTTCCCTCCGTTCTCGTGTCTTTTGTCTCTCTGTCTCGTGTCTTTTTTCTCTTCGTCTCGTGTCTTTTTCCTCTCCGTCTCGTGTCTTTTTCTCTCCGTCTCGTGTCTTTTTCTCTCGTCTCTTTTTCCTCTCGTCTCGTGTCTTTTTCTCTCCGTCTCGTGTCTTTTTCTCTCCGTCTCGTGTCTTTTTCTTCTGTCTCGTGTCTTTTTCTCTCCGTCTCGTCTTTTTTCTCTCCGTCTCGTTGTCTTTTTCCGTCTGTGTCTTTTTCTCTCCGTCTCGTGTCTTTTTCTCTCCGTCTCGTGTCTTTTTTTCTCTCGTCTCGTTTTTTTTTTCGCTCTCGTGTCTTTTTTCCTCCGTCTCGTGTCTTTTTCGCTCCGTCTCGTGTCTTTTTTCTCTCCGTCTCGTGTCTTTTTCTCTTCGTCTCGTGTCTTTTTCTCTCCGTCTCGTGTCTTTTCTCTCTCGTCTCGTGTCTTTTTCTCCGTCTCGTGTCTTTTTCCTCCGTCTCGTGTCTTTTTCGCTCCGTCTCGTGTCTTTTTCTCTCTCCGTCTCGTGTTTTTTTTCCTCCGTCTCGTGTCTTTTTCCCTCCGTCTCGTGTCTTTTTCTCTCCGTCTCGTGTCTTTTTCTCTCCGTCTCGTGTCTTTTTCTCTCTGTCTCGTGTCTTTTTCTCTCTGTCTCGTGTCTTTTTCTCTCCGTCTCGTGTCTTTTTCGCTCCGTCTCGTGTCTTTTTCGCTCCGTCTCGTGTCTTTTTTCTCTCCGTCTCGTGTCTTTTCTCTCCGTCTCGTGTCTTTTTCCGCTCCTGTCTCGTGTCTTTTTCTCTCTGCTCCGTCCTTTCTCTCCGTCTGTGTCTTTTTCGCTCCGTCTCGTGTCTTTTTCGCTCCGTCTCGTGTCTTTTTCGCTCCGTCTCGTGTCTTTTTCGCTCCGTCTCGTGTCTTTTTCCCTCCGTCTCGTGTCTTTTTCGCTCCGTCTCGTGTCTTTTTCGCTCCGTCTCGTGTCTTTTTCGCTCCGTGTCTTTTTCCCTCCGTCTCGTGTCTTTTTCCCTCCGTCTCGTGTCTTTTTCCCTCCGTCTCGTGTCTTTTCCTCTCCGTCTCGTGTCTTTTCTCGTCTCGTGTCTTTTCTTTTTCGCTCCGTCTCGTGTCTTTTTCTCTCCGTCTCGTGTCTTTTTCTCTCCGTCTCGTGTCTTTTTCCTCCGTCTCGTGTCTTTTTCCCTCCGTCTCGTGTTTTTCTCTCTGTCTCGTGTCTTTTTCTCTCTGTCTCGTGTCTTTTTTTCTCTCTGTCTGTCTTTTCTCCGTCTCGTGTCTTTTCTCGCTCCGTCTCGTGTCTTTTTCGCTCCGTCTCGTGTCTTTTTTCTCTCCGTCTCGTGTCTTTTTCGCTCGTCTCGTGTCTTTTTCGCTCCGTCTCGTGTCTTTTTCGCTCCGTCTCGTGTCTTTTTCTCGTGCTCTAGTGTCTTTTTCTCTCGTCTCGTGTCTTTTTCTCTCCGTCTCGTGTGTTTTTTTTCGCTCCGTCTCGTGTCTTTTTTCCTCCGTCTCGTGTCTTTTTCCCTCCGTCTCGTGTCTTTTTCTCTCCGTCTCGTGTCTTTTTTCCTCTCCGTCTCGTGTCTTCTTTCTCGTCTCGTCTCGTGTCTTTTTCTCTCCGTCTCGTGTCTTTTCTCTCCGTCTCGTCTTTTTCTCTCCGTCTCGTGTCTTTTTCTCTCCGTCTCGTGTCTTTTTCTCTCCGTCTCGTGTCTTTTTCTCTCTGTCTCGTGTCTTTTTCTCTCTGTCTCGTGTCTTTTTCTCTCCGTCTCGTGTCTTTTTCCCTCCGTCTCGTGTCTTTTTCTCTCCGTCTCGTGTCTTTTTCTCTCCGTCTCGTGTCTTTTTCGCTCCGTCTCGTGTCTCGTCTCGTGTCTTTTTCTCTCCGTCTCGTGTCTTTTTCTCCGTCTCGTCTTTTTCTTTTTCCCTCCGTCTCGTGTCTTTTTCTCGTCCGTCTCGTGTCTTTTTTTCTCTCGTCTCGTGTCTTTTTCTCTCCGTCTCGTGTCTTTTTCCCTCCGTCTCGTGTCTTTTTCCCTCCGTCTCGTGTCTTTTGTCTCGTCTCGTGTCTTTTTCTCTCCGTCTCGTGTGTTTTTCTCTCTCCGTCTCGTGTCTTTTTCTTCCGTCTTTTGTCTGTTTCGTCTCGTCTCGTGTCTTTTTCTCTCCGTCTCGTGTCTTTTTTCTCTCCGTCTCGTGTCTTTTTCCCTCCGTCCGTGTCTTGTCTCGTGTCTCGTTCGTGTCTTTTTTCCCTCCGTCTCGTGTCTTTTTTCCGTCTCGTGTCTGTTTCGCTCCGTCTCGTGTTTTTTCGCTCCGTCTCGTGTCTTTTTCTCTCCGTCTCGTGTCTTTTTCGCTCCGTCTCGTGTCTCGTCTCGTGTCTTTTTCTCTCTGTCTCGTGTCTTTTTCCCTCCGTCTCGTGTCTTTTTCTCTCCGTCTCGTGTCTTTTTCTCTCCGTCTCGTGTCTTTTTCTCTCTGTCTCGTGTCTTTTCCCTCCGTCTCGTGTCTTTTTCTCTCCGTCTCGTGTCTTTTTCTCTCTCGTCTCGTGTCTTTTTCTCTCTGTCTCGTGTCTTTTTCTCTCCGTCTCGTGTCTTTTTCTCTCCGTCTCGTGTCTTTTTCTCTCCGTCTCGTGTCTTTTTCTCTCCGTCTCGTGTCTTTTTCTCTCCGTCTCGTGTCTTTTTCTCTCCGTCTCGTGTCTTTTTCCCTCCGTCTCGTGTCTTTTTCTCTCCGTCTCGTGTCTTTTTCGCTCCGTCTCGTGTCTTTTTCTCTCCGTCTCGTGTCTTTTTCCCTCCGTCTCGTGTCTCGTCTCGTGTCTCGTCTCGTGTCTTTTTCGCTCCGTCTCGTGTCTTTTTCCCTCCGTCTCGTGTCTTTTTCCCTCCGTCTCGTGTCTTTTTCTCTCCGTCTCGTGTCTTTTTCTCTCCGTCTCGTGTCTTTTTCTCTCTGTCTCGTGTCTTTTTCTCTCTGTCTCGTGTCTTTTCTCTCTCCGTCTCGTGTCGTTTTGCTCCGTCTCGTTCTGTCTCTTTTCGCTCCGTCTCGTGTCTTTTTCTCTTCGTCTCGGTGTCTTTTTCCCCTCCGTCTCGTGTCTTTTTCTCTCCGTCTCGTGTCTTTTTCCCTCCGTCTCGTGTCTTTTTTCTCTGTCTCCGTGTCCGTTTTTCTCGTCTCGTGTCTTTTTTTCTCCGTCGTCTCGTGTCTTTTTCTCTCCGTCTCGTGTCTTTTTTTCCTCCGTCTCGTTGTCTTTTTCCCTCCGTCTCGTGTCTTTTTCTCTGCATCTCGTGTCTTTTTTGCTCCGTCTCGTTCTTTTTCCCTTCCGTCTCGTGTCTTTTTTCCCTCCGTCTCGTGTCTTTTTCCCTCCGTCTCGTGTCTTTTTCTCTCTGTCTCGTGTCTTTTTTCTCTCCGTCTCGTCTTTTTCTCTCCGTCTCGTCTCTCTTTTCTTCTCTGTCTCGTGTCTTTTTCTCTCCGTCTCGTGTCTTTTTCTCTCCGTCTCGTGTCTTTTTCCCTCCGTCTCGTGTCTTTTTCTCTCTGTCTCGTGTCTTTTTCTCTCCGTCTCGTGTCTTTTTCTCTCCGTCTCGTGTCTTTTTCTCTCCGTCTCGTGTCTTTTTTCCCTCCGTCTCGTGTCTTTTTTCCCTCCGTCTCGTGTCTTTTTCTCTGCATCTCGTGTCTTTTTTGCTCCGTCTCGTGTCTTTTCCCTTCGTCTCGTGTCTTTTTCCTCCGTCCGTCGTGTGTCTTTTTTCCCTCCGTCTCGTGTCTTTTTCTCTCTGTCTCGTGTCTTTTTCTCTCCGTCTCGTCTCTTTTTCTCTCCGTCTCGTGTCTTTTTCTCTTCGTCTCGTGTCTTTTTCACTCTCTCTCGTGTCTCGTCTCGTGTCTCGTCTCGTGTCTCGTCTCGTGTCTTTTTCCCTCCGTCTCGTGTCTCGTCTCGTGTCTCATCTCGTGTCTTTTTCCCTCCGTCTCGTGTCTCGTCTCGTGTCTCGTGTCTCGTCTCGTGTCTCGTGTCTCGTGTCTCGTCTCGTCTCTTTTCGTCCTCGTTCGCCGTCGGGTCAGAGGTAAGGCGGTTCAGTCCAGGTCTAAACGCTGAAACTTAAACCCACTTTAAACAGTGGAGTCATAAACTGGGCCGTAAAGTGTGACTCCCGTGTGGAGGTTCTCTCACGTGGGGTCGGCTCGACTCACTGTCACTTCGCCGCTTTCACCAGATGCGTCGCCACGGAGACGCTCGTACGGGCAGGTTTTTGGGGGTTTTTCTACATATATGTGTCATTTTATATCGTCTGTCAGAGTGAACAGTCAGAACCAGTTTGAACATTTACAACATGAGACAGAATCAGGCAAAGACTAAAAGATTCACTGTGGAACTTTTCTGGAGAAGTGTGAGGCTGAGTTCCAGGTCAGATCTGCGGAGCGCGCGCGAGCAACAGAGACACTGTCAGGAGTGAAATTGTTTTTTAACTGTAGAGATGGATGGAGAGATAGATAGATAGATATATAGATAGATAGATAGATAGATAGATAGATAGATAGATAGATAGATAGATAGATAGGGAGATAGGGAGATAGGGAGATAGATAGGGAGATGGATGAATAAATGGAAAGATTGACAAATGGATAGATGGATGGATGGATGGATGGATAGATCAACAGATACATGATAGATACATGGATAGATTGGTGGATGATAGATAGATGGATGGATGGGAGATGGATGAATAAATGGAAAGATTGATAAATGGATGGATAGATAGATGGATAGATACATGGATAGATTGGTGGATGATGGATGGATGGATAGATAGAACTTAGATGAAGTTTCTTTTGCTGTGACTCAATATTTACTATGTTTAAAAGTGAAATGACTGTGATTTTTGTGATTAGTAGTTTGTAAATCCGCCGGTTCATGTTTTTGAGTAAATTTGAACATCTTTACAGTTAGAAGAGAACTTTTAAATCACAGAGCAGGTTCTTCAGATCGTATCAATCTTGTATCTTTCCAATTCTAAAGACAAAGTAAGGGCTACGTTTTGTAAAGATATTTCAAGTCTGTCACAAAATCATTGTGGGATAGGGCCATAGGCTGTGTATAGTCTGTGATGTTCTGTGTAGCTTCTGGCTCCATCAACTCTGGCTCCAGTTCACTTTCTATTGAAAAACAGTAGCCTCTCTTTCCATTTTGGTCTTAAATGTTCGTATTAACCCTCTACATGATCCTGAGGTTCATTTTTTTAAAGTTATTTTGAGGTTTGTTTGTTGTTGTTGGGTTTTTTTTTGTTCTTTTGAGTTATTTGTTTATTTATTTTTATTTGTTATTTTGAGTGTTTTTTTGTTTGTTTGTTTTTTAGTTATTTTGAGCTTATTTTGATGTTTGTTTGGGGGTTTTTTGTGATTTTGAGTTTTTTTTTTTTTTTTTTTTTTCAGTTTGATTTTTTGTTATTTTGAGTGATTTATTTGTGTTTGGTTTTTTTTTTGGTTTTTTTTTGTTATTTTGAGTTGATTTTTTGTGTCTCCCTCTGTCTCTGCTGCTGTCAGACTCATTTTGGTCTTAAATGTTCGTATTAACCCTCTACATGATCCTGGGGTTTTTATTTCAACATATGAACATTAATAACAGACACATCAGGTCCTTCTTTCCCCGACGTCGCTCCTGTTAGCGTTAGCAACAGGTTTGATTGACAGCGTTGCTAAGGATGACGTCACACTAACCTCTTTACACTGAACATAACAGATTAAACTATTACGGAACTTTTCTCTGAAGGTTTGAGCTGTAGAAGTTTGAATAAATAACGTCTATGGCTCAGTAAAAGTTTCATTTTTCCATTGCGCTTCACTTCAGTAACAAAACTGCACAAATAGAAGAGTTTTTGGGGGGAACTTCTGCTTCAGAGTTGCATAAATTAGCTTCAATATTATCGTTAATGGTCTATATTTCCCTCACCGGGTTGTAAGTGCACAAAGAGTGAAGCATTAAGCATTTCAGTGTGAACGTTTGAGCCTCGTGGATGTGTTAATGGAGCCAAGGCCGGCAGCAGTGGGACACGTCGATCAGGGGGGGACGACCACCAGTGTGCACGGGCCTAATACCAGCGAGAGACTGGAGCTGGGGCAGGAAGCTCCAGCAGACAGGCCAATGCTGAGGGAAGCACTTTCTCCACTCGACTGTAGGTCTCCTTGGAAAAAACAATGACAAGGCTTATTGCCGTTTGGAAAAAAGTCCCGTAGCTTACTTCCAGATGACAGACAGCAAAAAGAAAAGGAGAGAACGGAATTCAATTCAGCGAGGCCCCCGGCCCCGGAGCGCGCGTAAAGTAAAGTTACAGCGAAGAATTTGGGGTCACGTCCTCCAAAGTTCCGGAGTAAATGCTTATTCCATCAAGTCTTGGAAGTTCATGTCTCAAAGTATCTGCTGAAGGTCGATCGGTTTAAGGTCAGAGTTCATGTGATCAGTCTCGTAGCAACCGAAGAGCCAATCAGGAGCGAGGCTGTTGAAGGGAGCGGGTTCTTAGCAACGCTGTCAATCAAACTTGTTGCTAACGCTAACAGGAGCGACGTCGGGGAAAGAAGGACCTGATGTGTCTGTTATTAATGTTCATATGTTGAAATAAAAACCCCAGGATCATGTAGAGGGTTAATACGAACATTTAAGACCAAAATGATGAGTCTGACAGCAGCAGGGACAGAGAGAGACACAGTTTAAAAAAACAAAAAAAACTGAAATAAACAAAAAAAAAATCTATTAAATAAATAAAAAAAAAACCAACCTCAAAATAACAAAAATAAATAACTAAATAAATAAACTCAAAATTACTAAAAAGAACCAAAAAAACAACACAAAAACAAAAACTCAAAATAACTAAAAAATATTCAAAATAAACTCAAAATAACAAAAAAAAAAAAAAAAAAAAAATGGAACAAAATAAACAAAAAAAATCATGAATAAACTAAAAAAAAAAAAAAAAAAAAGAACCCAGGATCATGTAGAGGGTTAATACAAACATTTAAGACCAAAATGAGTCTGACAGCAGCAGGTACAGACAGAGAAGACAGTTTTTCAATAGAAAGTGAATTGGAGCCAGAATGGAGCTGGAGGCACACCCATGATCACTTCCTGTTTGGAACGTGCTAGCAGGTTAGCTGCTATGTCCATTTATATAAACAATCTATGGTCAAACTTATTAACGTTTTCTGTCTACAAAAGTATTTATGATTAAACTGTTTTTAGTTTTTGTTCTTTTTAACCAGAGAGACGCCCTGAGCTCTTTTTCAGGGCAAAACTGAATCAAAATTTAAACTTACTGCAAAGGTGAAGGTCCAAACATGGCGGATGAGACTCACTTCGGGGACAGTTTTTCAATAGAAACTGAACTGGAGCCAGAGTTGATGGAGGTGGAAGCGATTCAGGTTAATCCTCTTATATTTAGTCTATGGTCCTGCCCCACGATGGTTAAGATTTGAAACAAACCTGAAATATCTTTGCAAAATGTAAACCTTACTTAGTTTTTTTTTTTTTTTAATGGAAAAGATACAAGATACGATCTGAAGAACCTGTGCTGTGATTTAAAAGACCTTTCATCTAAATGTATACGTTTGTAAAGACCAAAGACGCTCAAATGTGCACAAAATGGAGCAGGAAGTGCGCCCATGATCACTTCCTGTTTGGAACGTTGCAGCTAGCAGGTTAGCTACGTCCATTTATAAGAACAATCAGTCGATATCGTATTTATCGTAGTCGCAGGAAAATGAACTCGTGGACAACATACATAGAAAAAAAGAGAAAACATCCACAGTTTTTGGTTCTGAGGTGAGGTTAAGATTAAGACTAAGGTGTATTTTATTTAACCTCACACAGTCCGATCACGAGCTCACGAGTCCCTTTTGTGCATCTCCCACTGTTGCGTTTGGTCGTCGACTCGTATTATCAAATCAAACTCAAACACCACGTCGGCGTTTGGTTTAAAAGATCGATCCAATCACAGTGAGTAATGTGGTTTGGGAGGAAGCGAAAAGACAAGATCACAGACGGTTTCGGGCACAGGAAAACGCTTTCGGTATTTGTGGATGGGAAAAATGTTTGTGCTTTTCTCTCGTCTGGATTTAAGTTTTGAAATTTCGATTTGAAGGTTTCAGTCACGGTTTCTCTGAGCCTTTTGCCAATATATTTTAAGGGGAGTCGTCCCAGATTCAGCAACAGAAAGTTAGAAAATCAAACAGAAACAGACGAGCAAATGAATCAACAGAAAACAAGCAAATGGAGAAGTGTCCCACAGCGCCCCCTGTCCTTAGACCGTGCAAGAAAAAGCTAAAAAAAAATGAGAAAGCTTGAGGAGAACCACAGTGAAGGAGAGATCCACTCGCAGGACGGACAGGCTGCAGATGATGGATCTAAACATGGCTGAAACGTGAACGAATCACTGTAAATACAGGGCGGCCCAAAAGTCACTGACAGCTGAAAAAAACTCATAACTTTTTTGTTTCTAAATATTTTTCTTTTATTTTTTCAGAGCATTTAGAACGACTCTTCCCCCATTAATCTGAGCAAATCCAGCACCGAGGAACGAACCGTCATTGTACAGTGGGACTTTGAGTCACATGGGTCAAATTCACAAACCACAGGGGGCAGTATGTGATCTCCACAGACCTGACTCGTCCTGATTTCTTCCTGTGGGTCTATCTTAAAGAAAAGGTGTTTGTGAATAAACCTCAGACAATAAACGAGGATCAAATAAGACACATGAGCCGGAAATGCTTTTTACTTCCTCTAGTTTAAGTCGTGATAAGTTCAAGTGTAAGTGAACAATTATAACCGTATATATTGCCAAAAATGTGGGAAGGTTCAGTTTATCTCCTGCTAAAATTTGGAGAGTTTAACTTAAGAATTAAAGGAGCTACTGAAGATTTAAAAGTGTCACTGACTTTCATTTAAATAAAATGAATTCAAAATAACCAAAAAAAAAAAAAAAAAACACACACACAAAAAAAACAAAAAAAACAAACAAACCTCAAAATAAACTCAGAATAACAAAAATAAAAACTAACAAATAAACAAAAAAAACCCAAAAAAATAAAATAAATAACTCAAAAGAACAAAAAAACAAACAAACCTCAAAATAACCGAAAAAATAAACCCCAGTAAATCATGTAGAGGGTTAATACAAACATTTAAGACCAAAATGACGAGTCTGACAGCAGCAGTTGCAAAGAGAGAGACACAGTTTTTCAATGTAAAGTGAATTGGAGCCAGAGTTGATGGAGCTGGAAGTGCCACATGATCATTTCCTGTGTAGAAATTGGCAGTTAGCATGTTAGCTATGTCCATTTTTATACATCCAGAGCCCAAACGAGCCAAGACACAGGGAGAGTTTCTGGTTTTATTTCTTTCTGGCAGAAATAAACTTCTTTTTTTTTCAAATCACGGTTGAAAACAGTGCGGGTTGGACCTCTCGTTGGTTCTGGATGTGTTGCAGTGGAGGTAGAACAGAGAAACCCGACCCTCTGAGTTAATCTGGCTAAGTAAAGGCATGTTTACACCACAGATGAGTGCAGAATATTCTCCACACAGAAGAAGCTGAGGGGCCGTAATGAGCTGTATACGCCTTTTAAATGTGATTTACACGATCGCTGGAGCATGTAAAAATGAGCTAAACAGAAACGTGATCGCAGCCATTTGGAGGAAACACAGAGGCGACGTGTGCAGCCCGGGAAAGAAACGCACACCAGGCCTCGAACGAACCAGCGACGAGGCCGAGCCAACACACACGAGCCGGAGGAGACGTGATTAATGGACTCGGGTCAGATCTCACGCTGTTATAATTGTGTTTTTTTTCAACATTACATTTGTTTTATTGTTTCATTTCGACCTGTCCAAGCAGAAATCTTGTTTGGGATACACTTTTTTGTCTTGATGCCGGGAATTAAAATTAAAACACGGCACAACAGTGATCGCCCACGCCACGTTTCTGTATTTCCATTCATTTTTCTCATAGACTTTTTTACACTTTTTAAATTTAACCTTTATTTAACCAGGAAAGTCTCGTTGAAATTAAAAACCTCTTTTTCAAGCGGCAGCAGCAAATAAAAAATACAGTTGTACATATGACAAAAAGACAAGAAAACAAGAAAAGACAAACTAATTATAAAAAAAACATAAAAAACAAGTGCATGATTTGGAGTCGGCCTCTTAAAACTTCGCTCAGGGATGATCAACTATGTTTTAACTAAAGACGACAAGAACTATTTTATTTCATCTCTGTTCTGAAATTAAAATATTTTACAGAATCATTACGGTGGTGGCTGGACGCTCCCTTAGAGTCAGGAGGAGCTCGGAGTAGAGCCGCTGCTCCTCCACGTGGAGAGGAGCAGCTGTGGAGGCTCGGGCGTCTGTTCTCGCCTGGACGCCTGAGGAGGAGGTGTCCATGTCCCACTGGGAGGAGGCCCAGGACACACTGGAGGGACGATGTCTCTGGGGACACCTCGGGGTCCCACCGGAGGAGCTGGAGGACGTGTCTGGGGTGAGGGAAGTCGTGGAGTCCCTGCTTAGACTGTGGCCTCAGGTAAGAGGAAGAAAAAAGACACATGGATGTAAACTACCGAATAAAGTTCAAATTAATTAAAATAAAGACCTAATTATTGTTACATGTGGAATACTTTGAGTTGTTTTAATATTTATTATGCCTCAAAATGAGCAGACATCTCTTTATAAACACATTAAACATATTTTTTGGTGTAGTTTTTAACATCTTGGCCTGGGAACGCCTTGGGGTCCCACCGGAGGAGCTGGAGGAAGTGTCTGGGGTGAGGGAAGTCTGGGAGTCACTGCTTAGACTGACGGCGAATCAATACAAAAAGAAAATGTGTTTTGTTTGTTCCAAAAATAACCAACGAAAATAATCTTCGTTCATTCATTCCGTCTTGTATTTTAAACAGTTTTTATGTGTAGCTGGTTAGTGGGAAAGATTTACAAATGTAGTGGCTATATGTCACACTAAGGCACATGTGTCAAACGCAAGGCCCATGGGCCGAATCTAGGCCGCCAGGTCATTTCATGTGGCCCACAACAAGGTCAATTTAAAGTATGACTCTCTTAAAATGTCCGTTTATCAGGAGACAGCAAAGTATACGGCCATATTTCACATATATGGAAATATATACTGTATTTTCCGCACTATAATTCAAGCATTAATCTAAAAAAAAGTATAATAATAAAGAAAAAAACGTGTCTGTCAATGCGACGGTAACGAAGATGTGAAATTTTATACTCAGATGTGACTTATATTCCACGTGTAAGTCGAGTATATCTGGCCAAACTATGAAAAGACAAAAAAGTGCGACTTATAGCCCGGAAAACACTGTCTGCAGTGTTTGTAAAGTGAGTAAAGTTTATGAACAAGTAAAAAAAACTGGTTACATTTATTTAAATTACATCTGGCCCTTTGAGAGCGACTTCCTGATGTGGCCTCGGTGAAGAGGTGTTTGACGAACCTGCACTAAGGGGAAATATCAGCGATGTTCTGGTCATTTTGTGTGGCCCTGTCTTATTTATAGAAAGTTTAACCCCGCCTCTTCGACTAGTGTAAAACATTGGTGCGAGCTTGACTTATTTAGACTCTACTGCCTTCAACCCGACTTAAAGATCGACAGAACGATCCCTGTACCTCTGCACAAGCTCCTCGTGCAACAGAAAAGAAACCGACCTCCGCCACCACGATCAAACGTCGAGGTTCAAGGTTGATTTATTGGTGCCCACAGATAAATCTAGTTTGACAGTTTAGTTTGAGTTTGCTCTTTTATTCTGACATATCCACATCTCCATCCACCTTCTATTTGAACTTTTAATATTTGAATGTTTGGAGAATCCGTGTATGGAAAATTTACTTTGCAGACTGTCACGGTTGATCTCGCTTCACACAATAAGACAGTTCGCGCTAACAATGCTAACTGTACATGCTAGCAGTAGGCCTGTCACGATAACACATTTTTAAGCATGATATATAGCTGCAGAGAAATACGATAAAGGACAATCTGGGGAAAAATGACAGAGACAGACATGACAGTTTGTAAAAGGCCCCCTACCTGCACTGGGCCCGGGTAAACAGCCCCCTTTACCCCCCCAGTCCGACGCCCCTGGTCAAATGAACCAATAATCAGCCGTAGCACTTATTTATTCCACTTTCTACAGCTCAAATCTTATCGTATTACATAAAAATTGCAAAAATCCTCCCACTGTAGCATAGAAAAAGTCCCCATGACCCCTTAAATTTACTGCTTATAGTCGAACTAGCATCATTTTTGAGGAAATGTAGATTTATTCAAATGCGTTCCACATTCCAGCATGAAGTTATGGGCCTGTTCTCCTCCTCTTGACATATTTGCATGTTCTGCTGCATCTGGTGACTACTTCCCAGTGTCTGTTTCCATGTGTAACCTTTAATAACCCGACACAATTAGCAGTTTCTCGTAATGCAAAGACCGAAGTATTGCTTAACCTTTCCCTCTAAAGCGAAGCATCCAAAATTTGAAAATTCTAATGATTCATTCCACTCCCCTACGTCTCATTTTCTAGCTGAGTTCCTGCCCGTGCTATCCAAACAAACCTCCCAAACTCCCTCATTTTTCTATTTTTAAAACCTGCCCATTCCTCGCAATATTAGCCAATACCGCGTCGTCTAAGAAAAGTAAGTCTCGCTCAGAAATACATGGTCTTTGGGGGTGGCCGGCTGCATTCCTGTTCTCCCACGGGTGCAGTGAGAGTGGCTCTGTCTATACCGACCTCACAAACACAGAATGACTCCTCTGGCAAGAAGGACGATAACATGAGCCCCCGACTGGATTTATAAAACAGCAAACGCGGCCACTGTGACTGGAGTCTCTGCTAGCATACGCGACCTCGGCAGAATTGGACCCTCAAGAATATATATAAGCGAAAGTGGTCAGACATAATGGTTTTATTGTAGCGCAGTTGCTGTAAATGAAAAATGTTGCCGGTAATACGTCTGGCCCGGGCGTCCAGGGTGTTTCCTGTTTCCCATGAATCCTCAGTTCACCCACAAACACCAGGCTTCGCTCGTCCATGTAGGAGCCAGCGCCTTCGACAGGTGGCACCGAGAGCTCGCGAAACACTTTTTGTGCCGTTGATATTGAGTTTATTTATTTATTTATGTGTAATTTTACAGGGAGAAGCAGTGAGAGCTCTAAGGTCTGCGTTTTCAAGAGGTGTGTGCTTAAATACAGAAAAAATACAACAAAAAACAGTCTATAAGCACATTTAAAACGAGAAAACAGGTGCAGAAGTGAGTGGAAAAGTTTGTTTCTAGATTATTAGAAATGTAGAAAAGTTTGTTTCTAGATTATTACAAAAGTAGAAAAGTTTGTTACTAGAAAAGTTTGTTTCTAGATTATTAGAAAAAGTCGTTTCTAGATTATTGCAAAAGTAGAAAAGTTTGTTTCTAGAAAAGTCCATTGTTAGATTATTATAAAAGTAGAAAATTCATTTCTAGATCATTGGAAAAGTTTGTTACTAGAAAAGTTCGTTTCTTGATTATTAGAAAAGCTAAAATGTCTGTTACTAGAAAAAAAAAGTTTCTAGATTATTGCAAAAGTAGAAAAGTTTGTGACTAGAAAAGTTCATTGTTAGATTATTATAAAAGTAGAAAATTCATTTCTAGATTATTAGAAAAGTTTGTTTCTGTAAAAGTTTGTTTCTAGATTATTACAAAAGTCCGCAGTCCGACTTCTTCAGGACAGTATCCCGGGTGTGTGAGAGTGAAAAGGCCCCTCGTCCCAGTTCAAAGTGTTCATTGTCATTGTCCTTTGTCCCAATGATGTTTGCTCCGTCCGACAGCGCCAAAACGTCTTTAAATCAGCTGAACGAACACATCACAGCGCCCTCATGTGACCACTCTGAGGCGCTAGTGAGCTCCAAACTGTCAGGGATGAAAACTAAACCTTTGTCTGAAAAAAAACTATGAAAGACCAGAAGAGCCTGAACCTCTCTGACTTTGGAATTAGAGCAATAATTTTATTAAGATCCGTAGAAGAGACATTACAAGATAAGACCAGACATTTTCCGAGATAAAAACCCCCAACAACCAAAATTCCACCACATTTTGTCAACCATTCCTGCAGAGTGAGAATATAACTCACAAAAACATCTTCAAATCTTTCGAAATCAGCATTTTTGGACATTTTTGGAATGTCTTGAGGGTATTTCAAGATGACACTAAACGAACTGGAATTCCACGAGTTCATCTGCCCCAGACTCTCTCACTCTGTAGTGAGTTTAGGGCTTTTTTTTTCTTTAAAGGAAGACAGAGAAACATAGTGACCTGTCGTATACAGTAGTGACAAGTGGTGATAAGACAAACAAGACAGACCAAGAATAAACAAGAAAAAAAACAAGACAGACCAAGAAAAAAAAAAAAAAACAGACAGCAAGACAGACCAAGAAAAAATAAGAGAAAAAAACCAAGACCAGACCAAGAAAAAACAAATAAGAGAAAAACAAGACAGACCAAGAATAAACAAGAAAAAAACAAGACAGACCAAGAAAAAATAAGAAAAAACCAAGACAGACCAGACCAAGAAAAACCAAAAAAACAAAAAAAAAAAAAAAACAAGACAAACCAAGACAGACCAAGACCAAAAAAAACAAGACAGACCAAGAAAGACCAAGATAAACCAAGACAGACAAAGCCAAACCAAGAAAAAAAACAAGATAAACCAAGAAAAAACAAGACAGACCAGGAAAAAAAAACAAAGATTAAACTAAGACAGACCAAGGAAAAAAAAAACAAGACAAACCAAGAAAAAACAAGACAGACAGACCAAGAAAAACACAAGATAACCAAGACACGAGCAGGACAGGCCAAAAAACAAAACAAAAAAACACACAGACAGACCAAGAAAAAAAAAAAAACAGACCAAGAAAGACCAAGATAAACCAAGACAGACAAAGCCAAACCAAGAAAGAAACAAGATAAACCAAGAAAAAACAAGACAGACCAAGAAAAAAACATGACAATCCGAGACAAACTAAGACAAACCAAGAAAAACACAAGACAAACCAAGACACAGTGAGTACCAGTAATTCTTCAGTGCGAAAAGAAGATATAGAGAATGTAAATGGGGGGAAAAATAAATAAACACATATAAAAATGTATTAATAGGTGTGATAGATGAAGCCCAGTTGTTTATTTCTTTTTTTTTCTTCTCCCTTTTACCCGTTTTTTCTCCTTTCTTTGTTATTTTTCCTTAAAACTGTCTTAAAACTGTCTCTCTTCACTGTGTTTTCCCTTAAGGTCGACCATAAAAGTGATAATAATGACGTTTTTAGTATTTGGAAAGATTGACAACTCAACTTAACGCTAACTCCTCAACTCGTAACGACGCATTATTATTCTACTGGATATATTTAGACACATTTATGGCCCATGTTCGAATTTAAGCCTTTTGTGGTATTTACGTGATCGTCCTAGAGCCACCCACAGTTAAGAAAAACACATAAAAAAACGAGGGAAAAGAAAATAGACCTTATATGGAGAGAGTGGCCATTCTGTCACCGCTGCTGTCTCTTTCCCCAAAGGAATTCTGGGAACTGGAGTCCAGATAGGATTAAAAAGAGGCATTATTAATCCAGCAGCAGCAGACACACAAGACCACAGATACAGTGTTTAACAAGAAGGGATCGAAAGTAAAAAAATACGTGATTAAAGGCTGAATGGTTTAAGCGATGCGTCTCGGGCTGTTCACGCCGTATCAGAGGAAGCGAGCTGCAGACTCAACCCTTCAAAACCGTGCCGTGATTGTAGACGGATGAATCGTGCGTCTCTGGATGTTCACGTTTTCAGAGCTGCAGAAGTCTCGTGCGTGAAGCAGCCTGTGAGCAGGCTCACTCACTTGGAACCACCGTGACACTTATACTGAAGATCTCATGCTTCAAAATCGGAGAGTTTTGTGTCATGTCGAGACCAATATGGACGTCCTGAGCGTCTCACACAACAAAAACTCTTAAACTTTGTCCAGTTACAGACTTGAATTTGTCTTTTACTCCGGATCAGACCTGGATGACTGAGGGATTACACATTTTTCATGATAGCAGAAGATTAGACTGTAAAGAAGGAACTGAGTGAGTGTGACGTCACCCACAGCTTCAGCTCATCGAGGCTGATCTGGAGCAGAGTTTCATACAGTGGTCCCTGGGTTATGTTCTAAAAAACAACCTGCAAAAGGTGAAATCCGCGAAACAGTTATTATTCTGTCTTGTTTCTTGGCTGTAAAACCCCTCACCACACACTTTATACACTTTTCTCACTCAGGCATTAACATCTACAGTCTACAGTGGTCTACAGTCCATTAGCCAATCAGGACGCAGAACACGATGGTCCCAAACCCAACTCAAACATAAAAAAAAACAACAAAAAAAAACAACCCTCAAAATAGCTAACAAAAAAAACAAAAAAAACCCCTTAAAATAACAAAAAAAAACCCAACAAAAAACAAAAACAAAAAAAACCCCTCAAAATAATTAATAACTCCCCCCCCCCCCCCAAAAAAAAAAAAGAAAATAACAATATAAAAATAACAAGATAAAAACACAACACAAAAAAAATCTCGAAATAACGAAAAAAAAAAAAAAACTCCAAAAAAAACCTCAAAAATAACTAAAAACAAAACCCAACAAAAACCAAAAAAAAAACGCAAAATAAATAAAAAACGCAAAAAAAAAAAAAAAAAAAAAAAAAAAAAAAACACAAACAACCTCACAACCTCAAAAATAAAATAATAATAATAAAATAACAAAATAACAATATAAAAATAAGATTAAAAAACAAAACACAAAAAAATCTCGAAATAACGAAAAAAAACAAAAAAAAAAACAACCCAAAAAATCTCAAAATAATTAATAAAATAAAAAAAAATAAAAAATACTCAAATAACAAAATAAAAATAACACAAAAAAGCTCAAAATAAAAAAACAAATCCACAACACAATGGTCTACAGTCCCTCAGCCAATCAGGAAAGGTGAACCGCGATACAGCGAGGGACAACTGTATTTGTAATTCTGACCACAAGTATCATAGCAACCAAAGAACCAATCAGGAGCGAGGCTGTTGAAGGGTACGCCTCTTCCCGCCTCCTTCCTGTTTGTAACACGGTGGCTAGCAGGTTAGCTATGTCCATTTATATATACAGTCTATTTGTGCTATATATGCTCAGTTTTTTCTTTTAAAATGCCTTGCAAAGTTCTTTATAACAAAACAAAACCAACAAAACTACGCCGAAACGTAGACTTTAGCGTCCAAGCTGATGATTTACGCTCGCTCCCTGTATCTTTGTGCCACTTGACCTCTCTCAGAGCGAGTGGGCGGAGTCACCTGTGCTTTCAGTTCAAACCTGTGTCATGTTGAAGCAAAATGAGCCAGGGGAGGATTTATAACGCCCTACGAGAAGAGATAAGGGGAGTGCGCTGACTCTGACGGACAGCACATGCCTGAGAGGGACCCGCGGCGCCCCCCTACGCAACATACACCCCCCCGACAACTCCTCCACATACATCACGCCTATCTGCTCCCACCGCTGACTCACAGGAACAGAGACGCTGCACATTTGCCATCACTTCACGGCCCAAATTACTATTACCCCTGTTTTTTTGCTGATCTGTTCTAATGTCGTTAACACACAAACCTGCAGATTTACGCTGAGTTTTTCTCTCTCAAACTGGAAGAAAAACACTCTGTTCCACCTTGTGATGTCTCATGTGGTGATACAGGAAGTGCACGACTGTGTTTTTAGACTCCACACACCTTTTCTAGAATCATTTGGATCATTTCAGGTCTGGAATTGCCAATTTATACTGAACAAAAGGTGAAAAAAAGGAGCTGTTCACTTGAAAACTACCACTTTCATGACATCACAAGGTGGAACAGGAGTGTTTTTGACCTTTGGAGATGTTACAGACTAATAATAAAGTGTTACTCAAACATGTGTGAATGAAACAAAACACAACTCCAGAAAAAAAGCCATAATTAGAATGCTCTGTTCCACCTTGTGATGTCATGAAGTGGTAGTTTTTCAAGTTAACAGCTCCTTTTTTTTAACCTTTTGTTTCAGTATAAATTGTCAACTCCAGATTCGCTGAATTGAGTGTCAATATTATATAACCAAACTATAAAAAAACCCCCACTTCCTCTATTCACCACATGATGACTCACACAGGTGGAACAGAGTTTTCAGTTTGAGTGAAGAGCTTAGTCTAAATCTGCAGGTTTTGTTAAACATGTGAGAATGAAACAAAAAAAAACAAAGCTCCAGGTCTGTTTTTGATGACGTAACATTACAAAATTATCAGGGAGCGCGGGCGCTTAGCAACGCTGTCAATCAAACCTGTTGCTAACGCTAGCCGGAGCGACGTCACGGAAAGAAAACGCCTGATTTGTCTGTCTGTTTTAAAAAAAAAAAAAAAACTAGCCAAAATAACCAAAAATAAGTAAACTTAAGAAAACAAAAACATTTTAATAAATAAACTTAATATAACCAAAAAATAAATAAAAAAAATACTCAAAATAATACAAAAAAAGAAAATATAATCTAAAAAAAAAAAAATAACTCAGAATAACAAAAAAAATTAAGAAAATAAACAAAAAATGAATAAATAAACTCAAAATAATTAAAAGCAAAAACAAAAAAAACAAAACTAAACTAAAAAAATTAAAAGTGAACCCAAAAATATCAAAATAACTCAAACTAACTAAAAAAAATTAAAAGTGAACTCAGATTATATATATAAAAAATAAAAAAATAAAAAAAAATAAAAATAACTAAACAAAATGGAGAAAATAAACTAAAATATTTAGAAATAAACTAAAAAATAATAAAGACCCTAGGATCATGTAGAGGGTTAATATACATAAACATTTAAGACCAAAATGACGAGTCTGACAGCCGCAGTTACCACCGCTGATGATCACTTCCTGTTTGGAACGCGGCAGGTTGCAGGTCAGTGATTTATTATATACAGTGTTTGCAAACGATATATATATTTGTTGCATATCTTTCCTAAACCCACCCATCACCTGAGCGTCCTCTGGCATCTCTGCGTCCACCTCTTCTCTTCAGCTCAAATAAATCAGTTTTTCTGGGGGCTCTCTTGTGATAAATCGTGGGCCGTCTGTGGCTGGAGCCTGCCCAGTCGGCCTGTCACTCGCTGGGCCTTCACTCAGGATTAATTAAAGGGCTGATATAAAGGCCAGATGTGCGGGAGCGGGGGGCCTCTGAGGGGGCTCTGAGGGGGCCCCCGACTCCCCGTGTCTCTTTCCTGCCGCACACAAACACTCAGCCTTCAGGATCTGCGCCTGTCGGACTCGTTTGGGCCGGTTACACTCTTAAAGGGGATGTTTGGTGTAAAATTAACTTTTATGAGCCTTTAATCAGCTCATAACAGCGTCCTGCATGTGAGGTTTAGTGCTCAGAAAATGCGTTTTCACCTACCCCCCGTCTCCACCCACTGCTCTGTGTTTAAAAGTTCAGACTCTGGATCGTGTTGGGTTCAGCCAGTTTTCCACAATTTAAACATGTAACAAAGTCAAAGTAAAGTATAAATGTTAGATATCTGCAGTTTACTTAAGCTTGTTTTAAAGTGAATATTTTTTACTTTTACTTGAGTACATCTGAGAGCAGTATCTGTACTTTCTACTCCACTACATTTTTGAAAAGGACTGAAAAAGTAAAAGTGTTTTTTTATGACAGTCTGAGGGTTTATTTTTAACAAAAAACTAAAATATACTATTGTATTTTCTGGACTATAGTCGCTCTGGAGGATAAGTCGCACCAGTGAAAAATGCAGAATAATGAAGAAAAAAACATGTATAAGTTGCGTTTTTGGGGAAATTTATTTAACAAAATCCAAGACCAAGAACAGACATTTTATCTTTAAAGTCAAGTTATAATAATCAGAATAAAATGTGTAAGAACAGGCTGAATATCAGAACATCAGGCTGACGTCACACATTTATATTTCTTCATGAAGCTCAGACAGAACTGACACGTGTCGGTTTTTTCACGTCAGATATTAACATTGATGTTAATATCAGCACAAAAAGGCAGAAAAACAATAATATCATCACACAAACTAAAGCAGAAAAAACAACAAGTTTACTCTGGATCTCACTCCAAAAAAATCACTAAATCCACTGAATTCTTCATCCTCGTGTCGAAGATGAACAACTCCACCAGCTCCAAAGGAAGATGAAGCTCCTCTTCCTCTTCTGTGAGGCTCAGACTGGTACAACTGTAGAGCGCCCCCGTGTGGTGTCACTGTGACAAGAACCAACATGTGACATTATATTGAATCATTTCACATATAAGTCGCATCTGAGGATAAGTCGCCCCCCGAACTATGAACAAAAAGACACTGAAAGTCCAGAAAATTACAGTAATAACAAAATTCTTCACATGTGAATCTTTATAAGACTCAAAATCAGCAAAAAAATACTTTTACTTTTTACTCTTTAAGTACATTTTTTACCTATTTTTTCATGTGATACTTTTACTTTTCCATGAGTATTTTTTTGGCTCTGGTATCTGTACTATTAACCAAAGTAGATTTTTTCTTTTTTTTTTTTTTTTAATGTATGTAATACTTTTACTTGAGTACTTTTTCTCCCCCTCTGATATCTGCACTTTTACTCAAGTAGATTTTTTTTATTTGATACTTTTATTTAAGTAGCTTTTTACTTCTACTTGAATTTTTTTTTTTTTGCTCTGGTATCTGTACTTTTACCTAAGTAGATTTTTTTATTTTTTATTTATACTTAACTTGAGTACTTTTTTTTTGGTGCTGATATCTGTACTTTTACTCAAGTACATTTTTTTTTTTTTATTTGATACTTTTATTTAAGTAGTTTTTTTTAATTTATTTGATACTTTTACTTTTACTTGAGTTTTTTTTTTTTTGCTCTGGTATCTGTACTTTTACTCAAGTAACACACTTTTTTTTTTAATATGAAGTTTAACGCTCACATCACCTCGACTCTGACTTCCTCGTGGTCTCTGCTTCAGTTCTTCAGTTCCCCGATGTGGGAAACGGGGGGCGCTGTAACGAGGTGGGGCGTGTGGACTCTGGAGGTCAAAGGTCACGGGGTGAACTTTATTACTCGATGACTGAGGAGGGGCTTAGATGAGTGAGAGTCACTCAGTGCTGCAGTCACGGCTGAGCTGGGGTTAACCCGGTGTGGCCCCCGCGAGGCCGTGGCCCCCGCGAGGCCGTGGCCCCCGCGAGGCCGTGGCCCCCGCGAGGCCGTGGCCCCCGCGAGGGCCGTGGCCCCCGTGTGGTCGTGGGTGGGGGGGTAAACCCGGGGCACAGTGACTCCTGGGACTCGGGGCTGATTCCTGATATTTCTCTTTTTTTCCTCGTTCAAACGGGACATTGCAGTGCGGCACTTCCTGGTTTCACGGCGCAGGACAAAGATGCTTTATTTGAATTTTCACACCGCACTTAATATTTTGTAAATGGTTCTGTTTCCAAATGAATCAGGCTCTTGACGGGGCGTGACCTTTGACCTCTGCGAGGAGCTGAACACTGTTAACTCTGTTTTAATTACAAAATGAAAACTGATCCTGAGTCTGCACGTTCTGCCTGATTATGAGGCGACTTTCTCACATTTGTGCATAATCCTCTTATTTCTATGGAAAAACAAAGTACGATTGTTACCAGCTGAAAGAGAAAAGCCGTTTGGATCAGGGACGAACTGATCCGATCCTGGAGTCAGATATCGACTTCCAAATATCGGTTCAGTCGATCGTGGTTGGGCAAAACGGTTTACAGTCGCAGTCGGCCCAGAAAGTCTCAGAATGTTTCTTTATTTCTCTTTATTTATACAGGGAACCCAATGAGACTCTTTTTCAAGGATGCAACGATTCCGATACTATAGCCTGAATCCAGTGTCAACCGATACCAGAGCAGGAACTAATAATAACATTTTTACTATACTTTTTTTTCAAATTAATTTTTGTATATTTATATATTTATTTTCTGTATGTATTTATTTATTTAAAACAAGAACAGTGCATAAAACACTTTTATCTCAAAGAGAAAACATTTAGCTACAATCCCCTGTGCGTCTGCCAGACCATGTGCACAGAACACGCCTAGTTCCCCCTAACAATAATTCAACTAAAATAAAATAAAATTAAATACAATAAAATCAAATTGGTATCGAAGATGAGAAAGATGGATCAATGCATCTTTGGTTTAGATACGACTAAAAGCAAAAGCTACAAGATACAAGCAGATTTATACTGAAAGAGACCGTGAAGAGACAGTGAAAAGTTTAGGACCACCTCATGACATCATCAGGTGAAAAGAGCATTCTGAGTTCTTGACTAAAAATGTAGGACTTTACAAACATGATGGAGGAAAAAACACATTTCTAGATAAAATGTTTTATTTAATTTGATTTTTTTTCAAGAAGAGTAGACCAGACTTCACTGGATCGACTCGAGAGCGTTCAGGTTTTATCTCTTACGATGGTCGTCTCTGAGCTGACCTGGGAACGCCGTGGGAGGAGCTGGAGGAGGTGTCTGGGGTGAGGGAAGTCTGAGAGTCCCTGCTTATAGATTGCTCCCTCTGCGATGTTCCCCGGATGAGTGGAAGACGACAGATGCATGGACAAATATTGATGTTTTTGTTATAATTTGGTGCAATATTATCAATAAGATTATCTCTAAATCAAGTGTTTTGCCCAAGGACACAGCGACAGTATCATTGTGGGAGCTGGAATCGCATCGCCAACCTTTGAGTCAGTCGATTTGACCAATACGCCAATGATTTTTACATCTAGAGCGGGATTCGAACCACCAACCTTCAGATTATTGATATAAATACCTCTAAATCAAGTGTCTTGCCCAAGGACACAGTGACAGTATGCATTTGTGGGAGCTGGAATCGCATCGCCAACCTGTGAGTCACTGGATTTGACTGTTACACCAATGAATTTTCACATATAGAGCAGGATTTGAACCTTCAACCTTTGGATCAGTGGACAAAAACTCCAATATATAAGTCTTCAAAACTTTACACAGATAAAATTTTCATGCGAAAAATCAAATGTGGATCAGTGGATTTGAACGTTATGCCAATGATTTTTTGTCAAGAGCAGGATTCGAACCACCAACCTTCAGATTATTGATAAAATTACCTCTAAATAAAGTGTTTTGCCCAAGGACACAGCAACAGCATAATTTGTGGGAACTGGAATCGCATCGCCAACCTGTGAGTCAGTGAATTTGACTGTTACGCCAATGAATTTTACGTCTAGAGCGGGATTCGAACCACCAACCTTCAGATTATTGATAAAACTACCTCTAAATCAAGTGTTTTGCCCAAGGACACAACAACAGTACCATTTGGGAGCTGGAAATCGCACCAACATCCTGTGCGTCACTGGATTTGAGTGCTAAACCAATGATGTTTACGTCAAGAGTGGGATTCGAACCACCAACCTTCAGAATATCAATAAAATTAGCTCTAAATTAAGTGTCTTGCCCAAGGACACAAAGACAGTATGGCATTTGTGGGAGCTGGAATCACACCGACCACCTGTGAGTCAGTGGATTTGAACATTACGCCAATGATTTTACATCAAGAGAAGGATTCGAACCGACAACCTTCTGGTCAATGGACAAACGCTCCAATATATAAGTTTCTAAACGTTTCTTGCAAAAATCGAACCCCGTCTGTTCGTCGAGACTCGCTCCGGCCTCGTCCCAACGACTCACCACGGAGAACATTTAACGCGCCTGATCCGTGGGACGTCTGCACCTAGAACTTTTACTGCAGAAAGTGGAGCCCATATAATCGACTGTCACCATGGCTCATATTTGCAGTCTGGGCCGGTCTGGATATGTGGGCCCCCCCCCGCTCACATACATCATGGTTTAAACAGAGCGGGGGAGCGGCCCCTGAAGCGGGCCCCTGGAGCCGTGTGCGATACGGCCGCTCCGAGCCTAATGGGGCTGGAAAAAGAGGTAAACATGTCCACGACCCTGTGAATTCCATTACATCGAGGAGGTGATTTGCAGCTCGGGCTTTCGCGCTACCAACCCGGAGTTCAGCTCTAAAGTGTAAGCCACAGGTCGAGGGACGTCAGCACTACAACACGACACGTCTGCATCACCGCGTGGACTCGTTTGGGGTTTTAGGAAGTGTAAAAAATGATGAAGTAGAAGCTTACGATGGGTAGACAGGCTAACGTGTAAGCTAACATGTATGCTAATGTGTAACGTGTATGCTAATGTGTTTTTTTTGCGCTAGCTTCAGCTCATTTTTGGACTTTTTTGATTTTTTTTTTTTTTTTCCTCACCGGCGTTGGACTCGTTTGAGGTTTTAGGAAGTGTAAAAATAATAAAGTAGAAGCTTACGATGGGCTAAACAGGCTAACGTGTAAGCTAACATGTATGCTAATATGTAATGTGTATGCTAATGTTTTTTTGCACCAGCTTCAGCTCATTTTTGGACTAGTTTTGGACTAGTTTGGGGTTTTAGGAAGTGTAAAAAATGATGAAGTAGAAGCTTATGATGGGTAAAACAGGCTAACGTGTAAGCTAACATGTATGCTAATATGTAACGTGTATGCTAATGTGTTTTTTTTGCGCTAGCTTCAGCTCATTTTTGGGCGGTTTTGATAGGGTTTTTTTGCATCACCCGCATTTGAGTAGTTTGGGTTTTAGGAAGCGTAAAAAAAGATAAAGTAGAAGCTTACAATGGGTAAAAAGGCTAACATCTAAGCTAACACTGTATGCAAATGTGTAACGTGTATGCTAATGTGTTTTTTTTTTGCGCTAGCTTCCTCTCATTTTTGGACGGTTTTGATGGAGGTTTTTTGCATCACCGGCGTTGGACTAGTTTGGGGTTTTAGGAAGTGTAAAAAATGATAAAGTAGAAGCTTACGATGGGTAAAACAGGCTAACGTGTAAGCTAACATGTGTGCTAATATGTAATGTGTATGCTAATGTGTTTTTGCACTAGCTTCAGCTAATTTTTGGACTGTTTTGATTTTATTTTTTTAATCACCGGCGTTGGACTAGTTTGGGGTTTTAGGAAGCGTAAAAAATGATAAAGTAGAAGCTTACGATGGGTAAACAGGCTAACGTCTAAGCTAACATGTATGCTAATATGTAAAGTGTATGCTAATGTGTTTTTTGCGCTAGCTTCAGCTCCTTTTTGGACTGTTTTGATGGTTAATTTGCATCACCGACGTTTGACTAGTTAGGGTTTTAGGAAGCGTAAAAAAAATGATAAAGTAGAAGCTTACGATGGGAAGACAGGCTAACGTCTAAGCTAACATGTATGCTAATATATAAAAGTGTATGCTAATGTGTTTTTGCGCTAGCTTCAGCTCCTTTTTGGACTGTTTTGATGGTTAATTTGCATCACCGACGTTTGACTAGTTAGGGTTTTAGGAAGCGTAAAAAATGATAAAGTAGAAGCTTACGATGGGAAAGACAGGCTAACGTCTAAGCTAACATGTATGCTAATATGTAATGCGTATGCTAATGTGTTTGTGCGCTAGCTTCAGCTCATTTTTGGACAGTTTTGATTTTTTTTTTTGCATCACAGGCGTGTGTAAAAAATGTGTAAAAAATGGTAAAGTAGACGTAAAGTTTGCAGTAGTAGCATTATTCGTGAACTAAATATTAAAATTTTGAGGCTTTTCTTGCTGAATTCACTCTCTTTTTTGTTTATTTGCAGATGCAGACGAGAGAAAACTTCTTTAAATACACAAACAGAAACGAGGAAGTGAAGCTTACGATGGGTAAACAGCTAACGTGTAAGTAAGGTAACATGAATGCTAATATGTAACATGTATGCTAACATGTTTTGTGCTAGCTTCAGCTCCTTTTTGGACTGTTTTGATGTTTTTTCATAGCTCGATTTGGAACTTTTCTTGAAATTTTCTCAGATGCAAGTAAAACTCTGGTTTTATTTTTAACAGGCCGTTTAAAAAATACCAATTTAAAGAGCTCGTGTTACACTATTTTCTCATCTCTTATAATGTCGTTTCCTCGTTACAATCAGACCTGCAGTTGTGTTTTTTTGTTTCATTCTCACATGTTTAATAAACAAACCTGCAGATTTAGGCTGAGTTCTTCTCTCAAACTGAAAACACTCTGTTCCACCTTGTGATGTCATCATGTGGTAAAACAGGAAGTGCTCCACTGTGTTTTTAAACTCCACACAACTTCATTCCTAGAGTCATTTGGATAATGATTTCAGCTCTGGAATTGCCTATTTATACTGAACAAAAGAAAAATGTAGATGCTAACTTGAAAACCACCACTTCATGACATCACAAGGTGGAACGGAGCATTTAGAAAACTCCAGCACTAGAATTTCAAATAAAACTGTATATTACTGTTTTGCTAGCGAACGTCGTGGCTAAAAGTTCTCCTGCGTTTTTACTGGATCAAACATGAGCTGAAAGTCCCGAGCTGGAGCCGTCAGCGGGAGGATGGATGTGTGAGTCAGGATCCAGGTGTTAGACCAGGAAGAAAAATAAACAGTCAGAGTAATTGCTGATATGTTCCTAATGGGCCCCCCCGCGAGCGCCCCTCTGAGCCCCCCCGCGGGCAGGCCACCCCCCGATGGCGCTCACACCTGCCGGAGGAGAGGGGCCGGGCGTTATTTTATCTGCTCAGGGCTCATCGGGGGCCGTTGCTCTTCCTCGCAGATGGGTGAGGAGGAGGAGGGGTGTGGTTGGGGGTCCCCGTGTCTGTCAACGCCGCTCACATCCCCGGGGCCCCCTTCCGAACCTCCCCCGCCTCCCCCAACGCTGACCTGGAACACATTCTGGAGAGGAGGTCGTCGGCGTGGAGTCTGCGTAACTCTCGAGACGCTTGTGTCACGTCCAGAACGACGCAAAAAAAAAAAAAAAAAAAAAAACGTTTTATTTTTAAAAAACAAGTTTAAACGGCTCATATTACACTATTTTCTATGTTCTGATGTTGTTTCCTCGTCACAAACCGAGCTGGAGTTTCATTCACGCAAGTTTAAACCTGCAGATTTAGACTAAGCTCTTCTCTCAAACTGAAAACACTCCGTTCCACCTTGTGATGTCATCATGTGGTGATACAGGAAGTGCTTTTTTTAATAGTTTAATAGAAATGGAGCATGGATACATTTTTTTCCATTCTGGTTGTGTTTATTGAACTGAAAAACACGCAGACACGCTCAGAGAAGGGTCACATCTCCACAAACCCGACTCGTACTTCACCTGCTTGTATATCCTCTAGAAAGTTACGTACTGTAGCTTTAAACGACCCATATTACGCTGTTTTCTGATCTGTTCTAATGTCGTTTCCTCGTCACAAACAGACCTGGAGTTGTGTTTTGTTTCATTCTCACATGTTTAACACAAAAAAACCTGCAGATTCAGGCTGAGAAAAAACACTCTGTTCCACCTTGTGATGTCATCAGGTGGTGATACAGGAAGTGCTCCACTGTGTTTTTAAAACTCCTTCATTTATAGAATCATCTGGATCATTTCATTATACTGAACAAAACAAAAACAAAAAAAACGCTTTTTCTTCTTTTGTTTAGTCTCATTATGAGGATTGTTTGGCAAAAATAAAATACAAATTATTTTAATAGGAACAATGAAGAAGTGGAAAAAAAGCGTCTGTGTACTGCGACATGCTAGCTAGCTCACTGCGTCTCAAAGCTAAACGTCAATTTTATTAAAATTAGAACATAACATAAAATAAACAACCTGTTTAAGTTCAAAATCATTCAAATAAAGATTATTCATTTGGTTTTTATACATAGAAAACTTCAGTTTGTGGTGTTTTAATCCTTGTTATGCCTCAAAATTAGCATTAGCGTTAGCATCGAGACACAGACATCTCTTTAAACACACTAAAACATATTATTATTGTAGTTTTTAACATGTTGGCAGCTCTCTGTCCACTGCAGGATCTTTAAATATTTATAAATTTTACTCGACAAAAACCTCACAGAGATAAACCTGGACAGGAAGTAGTAGTGACGCTAACAGTGAGGTTGGGGGCGCTGTCGTGCACAGAGATCATTGGTTAAGAATAAAATGATACAAATAAGTCGCAAATGAGCAATAAGACGACACTCATGGTTTTTATATTACACCAAATCATCCATTATTTTCACTTTTCACATAAAACTTATGGATTTGAATTATGATAAATGTTTAAATTGAACATTTAAAAACTGGTTTGGGTGAAGTTTTTTCTCTTATAAAATGGGGGTTACGATCCACTTTAGGGGTGGCGGCACATTCTGTCACTTAAATATGTTTGTTTTAGTGAAATTAGGTCGAATAACAAAGTAAACCACACAAATAAAGTAGCTCATTCAGTGTTTTTTAACTTATTTTTACTACTTTCTACATTTTATATACTGTAAATTTCAGACTATAAGCCGCTTTTTCGTCCACGCTTTGAACCCCTGCGGCCTACACAACGGTGCGGCTAATTTATAGATTTTTACTGACTTATGGCCACCGGGGGGCGCTCAAAAAGTGAGACAGACGTGGGGAAATGCTCGAAGAAGACACAAGTTTTGATTTTGAACTGTTATTTTACTCATCAGGTCACAGCCTCATCATGGAAAACACACGAAGAAATGAAAATGATGCAAATTTAAGAAAAAAGAAGGAAGGAAATAGAGCCACAGTGAGTTTTGGGCGTCAATGACCCGATGGAGCGACGTTGGAGGCGGCAGAAGAACTTACTCGATGTAAAAAGACGACAAAATCTTTGAGAGGAAATCAAAGCAGATGCTCGTGTTGGTGCGGTTTTATTTTCTAAACCGCAGCTGTGTTCATCTGTGCTGAGGTCGATTTTCAGGCACAGTTTGAAAAAAAAAAGCTTGTCTTAACCCTTGAGAACCCACTGGGTCAAATTTGGCCCGCAGTTAATTGCTGCTACCCAAAAATGAACACACAAACAAACAAAAAAAAGTCAAATTTCAATTAAAAAAAAATTCAAAAAGCCCCAGAGTGCCACTTCTGACCCCTGCATAGAGACACCTAGTGGATGAATATTGAACTAAAATGAGACAAAATCGTTTTCTCAGCAAATCAGAACCAAAATTGTGCTTTTTTTGTTGGTTAATCTTTTTAGTAATAGTTTGCAGAAGGCCCTAGAAGTACGTTTTATATTCTTTTGGGATAAATTAGCGAGCCCAGTGGGTCAAATTTAGCCCTGATCCTAAATTATAGAATAAAGGGTTAAAATTGAAAAAGTGGATATTTCAGTGTTGAACTTATAGCAATAATTTAAAGCAATGTTCATAATTTTCCAAAGACGAAAAGGTTCTTGGGTTCTTCAGGGTTAAATTAAAACTCAAAAAACCTTCTGTATCTCATGTTACAACATATTTTATTACCTGCGGTTTATATTCAGGTGCGGGTTATACTTCAGGTGAGCTCAATAATCACAGAAGACGTTAAATAAAGAAACTAAGATATATGGGATTATGTAGCAAAAAAACATCCTCAGACCATGTTGAAGTGTTTAAATTTGATGTAATGTGGATATAAAGTTGTAAAACGTGAGCAGCAGTGTCCAAACTTCTGATGGTCGTGTTTAGTTTCTTTCATTCTAGCTGTGACAGACAGATCCACAGACAGATCCACCGACAGATCCACAGACAGATCCACAGACAGATCCACAGACAGATCCACCGACAGATCCACAGACAGATCCACAGACAGATCCACAGACAGACCCACAGACAGATCCACAGACAGACCCACAGACAGATCCACAGACAGATCCACAGACGGCGCTGATCATTTCTGCCCAAAATCTCAGGTTACAAGAAACAAAACTATCCCCGAAATGCCTTTTTTTTGTGAACGAAATCGAAACCAGCCAGCGAAAGAATCTAAAGTATGTCCAAATGACTTCTTCTTCTTCTTCTTCTTCTTTTTCTTCTTTTTCTTCTTTTTCTTCTTCTTCTTCTTCTTCTTCTGCTTCTTCTTTTTCTTTTTCTTTTTCTTCTTCTTCTGCTTCTTCTTCTGCTTCTTCTCCTTCTCCTTCTCCTTCTCCTTCTCCTTCTCCTTCTCCTTCTCCTTCTCCTCCTCCTCCTCCTCCTCCTCCTCCTCCTCCTTCTTCGTCGTCGTCTTCTTCTTCTCCTTCTCCTTCTTCTCCTTCTTCTTCTCCTCCTTCTCCTTCTCCTTCTTCTTCTTCTCCTCGTGCAAAGTTCTCAGATTGTTTAGAGTCGGAGCGTGCCCAGTGGCCAGAGGAGCCTGTTTATCGGCTTTGCTCTGGTTTTCCGAGCGCCGCCGCTGCCTGCACACGTGCGTCTGCAATCCTGGATGGGTCCCTGGGGCCCGGGACCACACATGCGCTACAACTCTCCCCAAAAACGACGAAGCAGCAGCGGCATTTGATGAAGTACATGTAGAGGGAACGATAAACGCACAGAAAGAAGATATAGTGAGAATACTTTTACACGCAGAAGTACTACAGCTACATGAGGTAATGTCTTGTATCGGCGTATCTCCCATCGCATATTTCTCCTTCACTCAACCATTTTCAGCAAATAAGCAAAAACGAATATATTCTTTATCGGACGTCCAAATAAACATCCGAGGCCGTTCTCCGTCCAAAACCTTTGTGATCGTTCATTGAAGGGTGAAAAAGGGAGAGTGAATGAGTGAAGTGAAGGGGGTGAAGGAGGGGTGAAATCGGACTCAGGAGCCTGCTGCACTCTTGGTTGTCTCCTGGGGGACTTCTCCGCTCGGCCCGGACTTAATTGCCCCCCCTGCCCCCTTTCCTCCGCCCCCCCGTCCAGATATAAACAAGGCGGGATAGTAGTGTGAGAGCGGGGGCAGCAGCTCGGGAGGGTCCAGGAAAGCGAGGAATTAAACCAAAAAGTGACGCAGAGGAATGAGTTAAATCGGGATTAGTTTGCAAAATCGATTTTTTTTTTCATGTTTTAAGTGTTATTTTAAATCAGAAAAAATGGAAAAAACGTGACAAAATTCAGGTTTTTTTTTTCACAATTTTCAATAATATACTCAACCAGGATGGTAAAAGGAGGGATTATAAGTGGCTTTTTAAATCATAAATGTGAAGGTTATGATGCAGAATTTAAATTATACAGCAAAACGAGGCTCAACTGGTACAAAATAAATTAAGAAAGCCAGTTAACCCTTTAAGGCCTGAGCTCACTATAGACCAGTGTCTCACCTAGACTTTATATTCTTTTTTATCCATAAAATAATTGTTAAAATATCAGAAATATACTGCGTTTTTTCACACAACGCCTCTATTTTAACACATCCATCTGTTTTTTTCTTTGACGCATTGAATATAAGCGATGGGAAAATCCTTGCGGCGCCTGCCTCTCGTTCGTCGTCTTCGAGGGACAGAGGGAAGATTATTGTTAATGACGATAAAAATACCTAAAAAGCGCCATGCCCTCTGCTTTGAGACGATGTGTTGAATTTACATGAAGCACAGTTGGTTGCGGAGTTACCGGCGTCTGGCGGGCGCCGAAAGCATCAAACTCTATAGGATTAAGGAATTCGAGTTACGTATAAATAAACAAAAAAGGTCAGTTGTTAGAGGACTTCTAGAGGTCTAAATGGTCAGAGAATACGTCTGCCAAAAACTGTGGCTCGGGGGCCACAATGCGGCCCTCAAACCAATGTGTTCTTGGCCCTCCCCACACTCCTCCAGGTGAATCGGCCCACATTACCTTAAACAGAACGTTTTACTGTTACATTTCTGAAAATCTACTTCAACAAGCCCTGTATCAAATATTGAATGTGGTTCCACTGAGGATAAAAGGTCGAGAGGTTCAGTTAAAATTGTAATAAAAACACAGATTTGAAGTATTCACTGTATTTGACCCGTCTATGGCCCTAAGTCGGCCCTCAGCTTTGTCTGTGTTTTATGTGTGGCTCTGGAAAAAGTGGACAGACCCTGATCCTAAGGCGAGATGTTCACAGAGAGGGGGGGGCGCAGCGCCGCGTCAGGGCAGGTCGTTTGCGGCGTTTTTATTGCTGGCGACACCGTCGGTACGGGCATTGGAGGGTGGCACGGGGGAGCGACCTACTGCACCAACCACAGGACGAGGAATCCGGAGACCGACCCAGGAAAAGAGCTGAAAGACGTCCATCCCTCAGACAGCAGGAGCAACAGCGGAGTATTTAACAACATGTAACGAAAGCACAGGGTTAGGCCTAACAGGAGCTAACAGGGAAGAGCGAGATCAGCGAGCTGTGGTGCTGCTATTAAAGCAATTTAAATACGCGACCGACAATACTGATTACCAGCATGATGGGCGCAAAAACCCGCTAACCGCACAGCTTCCACAACAGAAAAATTAAAGGCACATCAAGCTTACTTAACTTTGTAAACTGACGGGAATTGCCCAGACAGACCAGTCAAACCGTTTAGACCACATCGTTTCATTCCAAGCTTTTTTTTCTTGTGTTAGTACTTCTACATTTGGATACTGGTGGATGTGCCTGTTCGACCCATAAACCACCGGGGCCGGCGGTTCGAAATCCGAGCGTTTGGGGTGGGTCGGATAACTCGATGAAGAGACGTGGACGTCAGAAACGTGCATCGGTGTAACTTAACATTAGCGAACTAAGGATAAGCTTAAAGCAAGGTCTATAGCTTGATGGACCAAGCGTTTGGGGACTTGTGCATTGCTGCGTCTTTTTCTTCAATTTCTGGAAATAAGCGGGACTTTTCCCCCACCCCCAAGACCTTCCCTCGACCCCAGCCACCTCCTCAGTCCTCCGTGGGACCCAAAGCGCTGCAGACCAGCCAGGTCACTCCCTCAGCTGTGTTCCCTCCAAAATGAGAACAGCGAGAGCAAGGTTCTGAGCACAACGGACGCAGTGATAAGCTACAGTTGGAACCGACACACGATTCTCCAGCGTGAAACGAGTAA
>JAIEZT010000214.1:35000-82252 GCA_019594935.1 Periophthalmus modestus | reverse complement strand
GATATATCAGTTTATTATTTTTTAGTTTATATTTTGTTTATTAATACGCAGGTCAACTCCAACTGTAAACATGTTTGCACCTGTCGGCCTGCACCACTAATTATCGACTTATTGACTGAATAATTACAACTGGTCAATATATTTTGGAGCTCAGTTTTTTAATTGTGTGTGTAGTTTCTTTTGTAAAAGTGAGGACATTTGTGATGAGTTTGAGAGATATGTAGCGATTTGATTTCCTCCTTTGGCTTTATTCGTGTTTTTGCCGCTCGTGGTCTTTTACTGGTCTGGGTAGTTACATATTTGTTTAAATCATCTTGTTACGGTTATAATGCTGCCTTGTTGTCATTGTGTCTGTGGTAGTTTCAGTTTTTTTCATGTTTGTCAGTTATCCTTGGTCATAGGTCAAAACGTCGGTCGTGACCAGAGTCGACTTCGTCTCTCCAGGACATTTTAGAAAAATGTTAAGTCTTAGAATTAATTAGCATTTATTTGGATTTAGGGACATTTTCTCATAACAGAAAACTGGTGGTGGATCTACACCACAGTTCTGTCTTTTTTCAGAAGTAATGAATGAAATGTAACGTACGTGATGTGAATCTGGGTAATTATTAAACCAGAGGCTACATGTGTCTCCACAAACTTCAGAAGAGACTATAACAACTGGAGCGTTTAAAAAAGGAAAAGTCCAGATTAGAAGATTTACATCCTCCTCAGAAGCCTGTAGTTTTGTGTCTTGCTCTGTCCCTTTCTCTCTCTCTCTCCTCTCCTCTCATCCGTCTCTCTCTTCTCTCTCTCTCTCTCTCGTCTTCACTCTCTCTCCTCGTCTACTCTCTCTCTCTCTCCTCTCTCTCTCTTCTCTCCCATCTATACTACTCCTTCCTCCCCTCTCTTCCTCCCTCCCCTCTCTCTCTTCTTTTCCACTCTTAAACTCTTCAGCCCCTTATCTACCTCATCTCTCCCTCTACACTTGCCTCTGAACCGCCCTCTCTCCCTCCATCTCCCTCTCTCTATTTAAACTCTGTCTCTCCCCTCCCTCTCTCCTTTTCCACTTCGTAAACGTGCCTGCTTTCAGCCCTCTGGCTATCTCGCTCTCTCCCTCCTCTACTCCTCTGTCTCCCTCCCCTCTCTTCTCCCTCGCTCTTCCTCCCTCGTCCTCTTGTTTGGCGCACTCTCACTCTTCCAGCCCTCCTCTCTCCTCCGCATCGCTCTCTCCTCTCTTTTTCTCTCATCCTCCTTCCCCCCCTCTCTCTCTCCCTACTCTCTCTCTCCTCCATCCTCCCTCCTCAACCTTCTCCTCCTTCTCTCTCCCTCTCTCTCTCCTCTCCCTCCCTCTCTCTTTCCTCCACTCTCTCTTTTTTCCCACTCTCATCTCTTCAGACGCCCCTCGGTCTCCTCTCGCCTTCCTCTCCCTCCCCCCCCTCTCCCGCGCCCCCCCTTCTCCTCTCACTTCTCTCTCTCCCTCTCCCTCTCTCTCTTCCCCCCTCTCTCGTCGGTCTCTCTCTCGCTCTCACTCTCCCCTCTCTCTTTCACTCTCTCTCTCTCCCTCTCACCTCTCTCTCTTCTCTCCTCTCGTCTCCTCTCTCCTCCTTCTCTCTCTCTCAGCTCCTTGCCAGAAGCTGCAGATGAAAGTTCAAAGGAATCCTCCCTCCATCTTGCCCATTACAGGACAGCTGTGTGTGGTCAAAGAGCCTCGGCCGACACACCTCTTCACTCCCCTCCTCCCTCTGAGGCTTACTCCTTTTCCTCCCTCCTCCCTCTGAGGCTTCCTCCTTTTTCCTCCCCTCCTCCCTCTGAGGCTTCCTCCTTTTGCCTCCCTCTTCTCTCTGAGACTTCTTCCTTTTTCATCCCCTCCCTCTCTCTCTGAGACTTCATTTTTCTCGTTTCCCCCTTTGCACCCTTCCTCTCCCCCTTCTCTCTGAGGCTTCCCCTTTGCCATTTCCTCGCCACTCCTCTACTCTCTCTGAGATGCGCCTCCTTTTTTGTCCTCCTCTTTCTCTCTGATGCTTCCCTCTTTTTCCTCCCCTCTCCTCCTTGAGGGCTTCCTCTTTGCCTTCTCTCTTCTCTCTGAGGGCTTCCTCCTTTTGCCTCCCTCCTCCCTCTGAGGCTTCCTCCTTTTGCCTCGCCCCTCCCCTCCCCTATGAGGCTTACCTCCTTTTTTCCTCACCTACACTCCCTCTGAGAGCTTCCTCCTTTTGAGCCATCCTCTCTTCTCTCTGAGGCTTCCTCTTTTTTTTCCTCCCCCCTTCTCTCTGAGGCTCCTCCTTTTGCCTCCCCTCTTCTCTATCTGAGGAATTCCTCCTTTTTCATCCCACTCCTACCCTCTGAGGCTTCCCCTCTTTTACAGTTCCCCCGTACCCCGCATGTAAGTGCGGCTCTGGAAATGCGCAATATAAAACTGACACTCTCCCACTTAACCCCGCATCCGCTGTTAACGCCTCGTACCGGCACACGGCCGAAGCGCGTGCGGCGATTCGACTGGACACGGAGAAGGTTGAGTGGTTACGAGGAGGAGGAGGAGAGGGCTCGAGTACACGCCGCGTTAACGACTCGTGGCGTCCTCTGAGTGTATACGTCTGCTTCGGTCGGCGTAAGGCACCAAAAAGCATTCCAAACTCCCTCAAAAAGTCAAATTCCCCAGAGATGGATGGGTTTGGACTTCTGTATATTCGGCTCTGAGGGGGAGAGGGGGCGGAGTCATTGGTGACCTTTGTGACCTTTCCATAAGAGCATGGGGGGGTTCAGGGGGATGGGGGTTACAGGAAACTTAATACTTTCTTCCTCGTTTGCCCCTCCAGTGTGGCCTCACTTCCTGATGGCCAGATTCTGTTGGCCATCTCTGTAATAACAGACTCAGTCTATAAGAGACATTATGTTCCCTGTTATGTAACAGACGCCCTCGCTCACACAACCAGGTCGCTCTCATTACTGCACATTTTCCACGTTTACTGCCTTTATTCTGGCCTCTGTGTGAACACAAACCCAGATAAGAAAGGTGTTTATTGTAATATAGTAGCGTAGGGTTAATAGTCAACAGGGCCATTAAACATTAGCTAATCAAACCTGTATTGTGTCTAAGTCACTAAAACACTAACAAATAACATTCAAATAGAAACATTTACTTATTAATATTTACAGTGGTCCAGTTGCCATAGTGTATGTTTTATTGATTCACATCTGAACCATCTCACAACAGTTCAGAGAGGTTTGAGGTTCAAATCCCCTTTTATCTTATCTTAAAGGCGCGGCCCGCCGTGTCGAGTTGAGCAGACAGATATGCCCAGCCCAAAGATCTGAACCATTGAGGAGTGTTCCAGAAAGAGGTTCAAAATGCTTTTGTAACTTCTCACATTTAGAAGTTGTGTAGTGTGATTACGCAATGTATTTCTTGCCACAAAAAATAATAATCGGAGCAATTGCATAAACAAATTAAGTCAAGTTCAATCTATTTTCCAAAAAAAGCTAACCTAATTATTTTTTTATCTGGCTGTTTTTTAATCTTACGATATGGTCAAAAAGTCAGTTGGTCCACGAATAAGGTTGATCCGATATCTGATACTGATACTGATATCTGCAAAAGCTCTGACACATTTTTCAGTGACCAGTATCGGTGAGTAATCATCCGATCCGATACCACTTTGCATTTTTCAGAATGAGACTCGTAGACGCGAGCGCTCCGGACGTGTGGCTAATGCTACGGCTAACACCCAGAGCAGGGTAAATGCAGAGGCTCTTCATTAAAACATGCTAATATGACAGAAAAAGACCTTTGTGTTGCCCTCCCCCCCCCCCCCCCCCCCCCTAATAGTTAATTAGCCTTTTTGGAGTGGACACTGAACGTTGGGTAAAATAACTGGAGAGTGCCGCCTGACAACAGAAATAACAGACTCTGTTTACTCTGCATCATTAGCAGCTCCGAGGGCGTTTTTTTACAGGCCTCACTGCTGTTTTTTTTTTTATCTGCGCTCTGTGGTAGAGAGTGACCAAATAGAAAAGTAAATTGTTGTGCTGATGTTCGCACTTTATATTGTCAGGGGACCATTATTACATTTGACCAATACTTTAGTCTTCAGAATCTCCTTTATGCTTGGAGATGTTCTTTAGCGATAGGCTTTTATTAGTTATTTTTTTTTGTTTTTTTTATCAAGTTGAGTGGTCTACTTCTTCACATTAGGCAGTGTCTGACTGGTTTTGGTATCGGTGATGATTGTTTCGGAGCAGCACTGGTCATGAGGAAATGAAGGAAATGAAAATGAAGGAAAACATATATAAGTCTCATTTTTGGGGGAAATTTATTTTTTACAAAATCTGAGACCAAGAACAGACATTTTATCTTTAAAGGCAGGTTATAATAAGAATAAAATGTCGAAGAACAGGCTGAATATCAGTACATCACGCTGACATAAACACATAACAAACTGAATGTGTCTGTTTGTTTAGCAGATGCTACGCTAACGTAACATATGAGACTCCTCCACAAACACAGAGTCTTCACTGATGTTCACTGTGGTCTTCATCTCTCTTCACTGATGTTCACTGTAGTCTTCATCTCTCTTCACTGAGTTCACTGTGGTCTTCATCTCTCTTCACTGATGTTCACTGTGGTCTTTCAGCTCTCTTCACTGATGTTCACTGTGGTCTTCATCTCTCTTCATCTGATGTTCACTGTGGTCTTCATCTCTCTTCACTGATGTTCACTGTGGTCTTCATCTCTCTTCACCTGATGTTCACTGTGGTCTTCATCTCTCTTTCACTGATGTTCACTGTGGTCTTCATCTCTCTTCACTGATGTTCACTGTGGTCTTCATCTCTCTTCACTGATGTTCACTGTGGTCTTCATCTCTCTTCACTGATGTTCACTGTGGTCTTCATCTCTCTTCACTGATGTTCACTGTGGTCTTCATCTCTCTTCACTGATGTTCACTGTGGTCTTTCATCTCTCTTCACTGATGTTCACTGTAGTCTTCATCTCTCTTCACTGAGGTTCACTGTGGTCTTCATCTCTCTTCACTGATGTTCACTGAGGGGCTGTGGTCTTCAGTTCAACCTTAGAACAAACACATCAAATATAACATAAGACTCATAAAAACAAACACTGCACGACACAGAAAACAGACACTTTGTAAAGAAACCAGTGTGAACCACCACATTTTTTCACTTTTCAATCGTTTCTTAACATCGTGTCTGGCAGGTGACACTTCGCATTAGCATAAAAAAAAAAAAAAGTCTGAACCAGAAAACTGGAAATAGTTTTCGTGACCTGAAAATCAGACTTATGATAAAATAAACATGAAAAATGATCTAAATAAACATGAAAAATGATCTAAAATAAACATGAAAAATGATCACCTTCATGGTTTTATAAATGAAGGGGAATTAAATATGAAATTTATACAAAGAAAACGAGTCAAGTACATTTTCTTCTTACAGGTATTACAAACACACCAACGCCATCTATTGGTCAAAACAAGTGAAGTGTAACAAGTATAATCAACTCTTACATTAGACTTTTTTATTCAGCTGAAGCACAGACAGAACTGGACACGTTTGTTCACGTTCAGATATTAACAGTTAATCACAAACTAAAGCAGAAAAAACAAGCAACAAGTTTAGTCTGAATCTCAGTCCAAATCAACGAAAACTCTTTCATCCTCAGTGTCGAAGGTCAACAACCAGCTCCAGTAGATCAAGTGCTGCTCCCTCTTCCTCCCTCCTCCTCTTCCTCCTCCTCCTCTTCCTTTTCCTCTTCCTCTCCTTTCCTCCTCCTCTTCCTCCTCCTACTCTCCCTCCTCCTCTTCCTCTTCCTTTTCCTCCCTCCTCTTTCCTCCTCCTTTTCCTCCTCCTCCTTTTCCTCTTCCTTTCTTCCTCCTCCTCGTCCTCCTCTCTTCCTCCTCTTCCTTTTCCTCCTCCTCTCCTTTTCCTCCTCTTCCTCCTCCTCTTACCTCCTCCTCCCTCCTTTTCCTCTTCCTTTTCCTCCTCCTCTTCCTCCTCCTCTTCCTTTTCCTCTTCCACGCTCCTCCTCCTCCTCCTTTTCCTCTTCCTCCTCCTCCAAAACAAGCCTCCTTCCTTTTCCTCCTCCTCCTCTCTCCTTCCTTTTCCTCCTCTTCTCCTCTCCTCCTTCCTCCTTCCTCTTCCTCCTCCTCCTCCCTTCCTCCTCCTCTTCTCCTCCTCCTCCTCTTCCTTTTCCTCTTCCTCCTCCTCCTCCTCCTTTCCTCCTCCTCTTCCTCTTCTTTTCCTCTTCCTCCTCCTCTTCCTCCTCCTCCTCTCCTCCTCCTCCTCTTCCTTTTTCCTCCTCTCCTCCTCCTCCTCCTCCTCCTCCTCCTCCTCCTCCTCCTCCTCATCACTGTTTTTCTGGTAAAAGTTTACCGTCTCCTCGCTCGATTGTCTGTGTAACAATAATGAAGATGTGAAATGACATATTTTAATACTTTCACATATAAGTCACGTCTGAGTTTAAGTCTCACCCGACAAACTACGAGAAAAGTGTGTGAATGTGAACAGATTGTGATGTGTTTAAAAGTGTGTGTGAATGTGAACAGATTGTGATGTGTTTAAAAGTGTGTGTAAATGTGAACAGATTGTGATGTGTTTAAAAGTGTGTGAATGTGAACAGATTGTGATGTGTTTAAAAGTGTGTAAATGTGAAACAGATTGTGATGTGTTTTAAAAGTGTGTGAATGTGAACAGATTGTGATGTGTTTTTTAAAAGTGTGTAAATGTGAACAGATTGTGATGTTTTTAAAAAGTGTGTAAATGTGAACAGATTGTGATGTTTTTAAAAGTGTGTAAATGTGAACAGATTGTGATGTTTTTAAAAGTGTGTAAATGTGAACAGATTGTGATGTGTTTAAAAGTGTGTAAATGTGAACAGATTGTGATGTGTTTAAAAGTGTGTGAATGTGAACAGATTGTGATGTGTTTAAAAGTGTGTAAATGTGAACAGATTGTGATGTGTTTAAAAGTGTGTGAATGTGAACAGATTGTGATGTGTTTAAAAGTGTGTAAATGTGAACAGATTGTGATGTTTTTAAAAGTGTGTAAATGTGAACAGATTGTGATGTTTTTAAAAGTGTGTAAATGTGAACAGATTGTGATGTTTTTAAAAGTGTGTGTAAATGTGAACAGATTGTGATGTGTTTAAAAGTGTGTGTGAATGTGAACAGATTGTGATGTTTTTAAAAGTGTGTAAATGTGAACAGATTGTGATGTGTTTAAAAGTGTGTGTAAATGTGAACAGTGATGTCACGACACAGTGTGACTTTGTCCTGTCGGTGTCGTCTCTGATAACACCATGAAACCTGCAGTTCTTCATGAATATCTCTGGCCTGTTGTTACCGTGGTGACCTCATCCCCCAGAGCTGCACATGGACCTGATTCACCAGAGCCTCCGTCAGGTCCCATGACGGGGATGACTGTGGCTGACTGAGTGGATGACTAGCTCGTTCTGAGGAGGAGGGAGGTCCCAGCTCATGTCACACACACGTTTTTCAGGCTTGTTTTCGTGTCCGGTTTTTTTGTTGTGGCAACCGGAGGCCTGTTGGTCAGAGTGTTGGACGCACACAGACGCCTCGATAATGCAGCGTAGTGTAGATGTGTAACGAGATACACGGGATGGACAGTTTGATGAAGGATGGACTCTGCTGAAGTGTTCTGTTGGGTCATTTCACTGAGATATTCAAGGCCATCTGCTTGTGTCCATGGAGTTGTTTGCATGTTCCACCACACAGCATTAAATGTATTTCACATTTATTGAATTACATGTTTTTATTGCTCAAAAAGATGCCTCTCCACAGATCTGACCAGAAATGCCATAGTGTGGAACATTCCATTCAAGGCCATACCATCTGAATAGAAACTTGAAATAATGATTTGTCTAGACAAACAACAATATAACAATATAATAATGGTTCTTCATTCACTGCTGATACATTCCTCTTAAAATAAATGAATGTTTAACAGCTCACGTCACACCTTTTGTGCAAATATCACAAATGTGCTGCTTTGAGAGCCTCAGTTTACAGGTTTTATTGAGCTCTTTATCTAATCAGCCGTATGGACCTTGAAACTAAAGCCTAGAATTCCTCTGAAGGAGCAACAGGAGGGAGGAGGCAGGACTAATGAGTAACACGGAGACAGAGGCTCTTTAAAGACGAGGTTCATGATAAATGATCAACTCTCTCTTGATCCTCTGTACGACTCATTTGTACTGGTGGAAAACTTTAGTCTTATTTTTGTAATACATTTGAGCTACAGTGAAAAAATAACATGCCACTGACTTAATAATACTTTGTGTAAAACTCAGAAGAAGCATTTGGAGAATGCACTTAGAAGTAATTAAAGTAAAAAAATAAACCTGTTTTTATATTTGATGTTCTGCATGATTCCCTCAGCCTCAGCCCAGAGGTGGAGGTGAGTTTTGAGACAAGATGCAGTTTTTCCCATGTGTGAATGTTTCTGATGAGATTCTGCCACTACCTCTCATAATTGCTACAAAACTTTTATTTAAAAAAAATATAGTGTGCAGTGTTGTTATTTGCATCTGCACCTCAAGAATGTTTTTGTGTGTTTACTTCTCTACTTTCAGAAAATATTTAGTAACAATACTTTAAATGCACCAAAAGACTGTAGATGGTGGAGCATCATTTACAAAGAGTAAAGTCACGTCTCCTCGATGCAAAGTGACCAACACACTGGACACTTTTAGTCTTCCCCGGGAGACTTATTCAATACTGACAGGATGCAGGAGGAAAACCGATACCACACAAATAATACTGCAGAGGTGAGAGACAAATGAAAGCAATTATAAAGTGTGAAAGGCGTCAACATGTTCACACTGCAGCAGCCCGTGAGCGGACTGCAGACATCAGGGTAAATATGGACCGAGTCACAAATAGACAAAAAAGTTCCTCAAACAACAATGTACATTCTGTGGATTCATTTGAAAAAACACAGAAACTGTGCCACATTTTACAGCTCCAGGTCACATCCTCTCCACCTTCTCCTCCAGCTGAAGTCTGGAGACAGAACTTAGTCCACGGACCTGAAACAAAACATGTGTAACACGTGTTCTGAGTAAGACCCATTCTCACATTCAGAAGTACAAAAACTGCATAATAGAAGTGCATCATGTAGTCGGCCGTCAGAGCCTCTGTGAACCACGATACTCCAAATGAAAACAGTGTTTTTTCAGAGTGAATCTTTTTTACCTCAGTGTGTGTTTATTTAGGAAACATGGAATAAACATGTTGAGGACAAAACTTTCTATATTCTAATTCCCACAGATGAATACTGTTGTTATGTCTTTGGGCAAGACACTTAACCCTCCTCGCCCACTGTTAGTGTTCACTGGAGTGTGACTTTGTGGCTGAGTGGAGGCGATTTATGATCTGATTGTAGGATCCTGTTCAAAGTTCACTTTTTAAACATGTCTAAGGCCTTATGTTTGAGAGCAAACTTAAATATGAAACTTACCCAGGAATCCCCTTCAGAACATGTCAGGTCTAAGCAGGTCAAACACTTTACAGTTTTTTTATTTAGGAAATGATGTCAGCTAAATAACTGGAGTCCTTTTGCTAATTGTGACTTTTCAAACTGCGATTTTCATTCCACATATCACAAATGTTTGTTACATCTGGAAGGGCATCCTGCACAAAACTCGATGAGTAAAGTTAAATGCAGCGTGGCTGTGGGAAGGGAAAAAGTTGCTTTGCAGTCTCCAAAAAACTAAGACACTGTCTTAAAGGTTAGATGCAAAAGTGTCACACACGTTTCTGTTGTTTAGCCTGTAGGTTGTATATTTTGGACGTCAGTAAACGGTTGAAGCTAATAGAAAATCCTGCTTCTGTCACAACAGTCTGCAGATACTATCACTGCTGCAGACAGATGCCTCCTCGGAGTGTGCTGGTATTTAAAGCCACGCTCGCTTCTATTGATTTCTTTCCTTTCTAAAGCTGCTACATCTCAGTTTCGCTCTGTCTCTGCCCCTCTCCTGTTTCCAGCCTCTCTGCCGTTTCAGGAATGCATTGAATGTCCTTATCTTTGCCCATGAAAACACAAGGGTGAGTCTGCTGCAGAGGTGGAATTCTTCTGCAGAGCCCAAACACACAGAAGGGTTTGTGTGTCGACATGTGCTCTGCTAACGAGCCAAAGCACCAGGGCATAGAACACACACGTGTGTAATGTAGCTTTGTACCAGATGTTTATAACAAATGTGTGAAATATTGTCAAAATGTGGCCAATGAGTCTTTGATTTAAAGTGGATAGAACTGGCCTTTAGCCTTTATTTATGGTGCAGTGTATTTATTACTTTAATTAGTGTTTCTAAAATAAGTCTAGTACATGGGATTTAGTCAGTACAGAGAATATTGATAAATAGTACAAAATTGGACTTTTCTTGAACAGTTTGAAAATGGTCTCCATCTCTGTCCAAACTGGGAGAATCATCTTTATCCAAATAGAGTTTGAAATGTTGCTGTTGTGCCGACATTAATGCCAATAATAAGTTTGACATGAGGAGCGTTCTTCAGATTTCTTGTTTCTCGTGTTTTCCTCGTCCTGCTCACACAGGACGGGCCTTTCATACTTGTGCACAATACACCGTCTGAGGCACATGGCCTCGCTCGTGGTGCTAAATGCTTCACGTATGGCTGTGCATAAAATTACAACGACAAAAGCCGATCTGTAACAGTGTTCGCCAGACGACACCAGCACATTGTTCCTTCACAGAGGAGATTCTGCCTCAGTGAAGTGTCTCTGTGTCATTGTATTTTTGAATTTAAAATACAACTAAAGACGAGGCCTGTCACATTTTAAAGTGCCACATATTGTTGAAAATAAAGCAGAAATATCCCAAAAAGTCTTAAGAGGCTTTGAGAGGACGAGGCTTTAAGAGGACGAGACTGTAAGAGGACGAGGCTTTGAGAGGACGAGGCTTTGAGAGGACGAGGCTTTAAGAGGACGAGGCTTTGAGAGGACGAGGCTTTAGAGAGGACGAGGCTTTATGAGGAGAGGCTTTAAGAGGACGAGGCTGCTGTAAGAGGACGAGGCTTTGAGAGGACGAGGCTTTAAGAGGACGAGGCTTTAAGAGGACGACGAGGCTTTAAGAGGACGAGGCTGTAAGAAGAGGACGAGGCTTTGAGAGGACGAGGCTTTAAGAGGACGAGGCTTTGAGAGGACGAGGCTTTAAGAGGACGAGGCTTTAAGAGGACGAGGCTTTAAGAGGACGAGGCTTTGAGAGGACGAGGCTTTAAGAGGACGAGGCTTTGAGAGGACGAGGCTTTGAGAGGACGAGGCTTTGAGAGGACGAGGCTTTGAGAGGACGAGGCTTTGAGAGGACGAGGCTTTGAGAGGACGAGGCTTTAAGAGGACGAGGCTTTATGAGGAAGAGGCTTTAAGAGGACGAGGCTGTAAGAGGACGAGGCTTTGAGAGGACGAGGCTTTAAGAGGACGAGGCTTTAAGAGGACGAGGCTTTAAGAGGACGAGGCTGTAAGAGGACGAGGCTTTGAGAGGACGAGGCTTTAAGAGGACGAGGCTTTGAGAGGACGAGGCTTTAAGAGGACGAGGCTTTAAGAGGACGAGGCTTTGAGAGGACGAGGCTTTGAGAGGACGAGGCTTTGAGAGGACGAGGCTTTAAGAGGACGAGGCTTTGAGAGGACGAGGCTTTGAGAGGACGAGACTTTAAGAGGACGAGGCTGTAAGAGGACGAGGCTTTAAGAGGACGAGGCTTTGAGAGGACGAGGCTTTAAGAGGACGAGGCTGTAAGAGGACGAGGCTTTATGAGGAAGAGGCTTTAAGAGGCTAAACATGATTCATTATTGCTTTAATATTGACTTCTGTTTCTATCCTTTTCCCATATTCCTTCCTTTATTGCCTTCTGCTTATTTAATAGATTTAGAAAAAAGATTGAAAGCTTTTTTTAAATGTTTTGACTAAAATTCACACAGTCCATTCACCGTGTGTCTCCCACACATTTTCAGATGAGACACATTTCTGTTGCTCATGGACGGGACAGACTGTAACACGATTCATTTCAAGATTGTTTTGTCACATCCTATTTCCTCCACTACATCTGCAGTTAGCACAGAGCTCCAACAATGGTTCCACAGGAAACAGGAGCCACAAAAACAGCCTGGCAGATGCAAAATCCTCCTGACGTCAGTTTCCCGTGCACGACTCGCTACTTTGAATACGTTTTATAGTTTCCCATCAAAGGTACTACGCTCTGGCTATAAAAAGGTGCCCTCATCTAAGTAGGAAACTTTTAAAATAGTTCCATCGTTTTTCTACAACCCTTAAATAGGAGAAGACTTTATTGCTCTGACGTTTTTGCCACAGTAAACCTTTTGTAAATGAATGGGTGTGTTATTGTACATTATTGTGGTGGTTAGGATTTCTGTGGTTGAAATAAAAACATCTGTCATTTATTATTTTATCTGAAAGTCTTTGCCTTGGATGCAGAATCACACTTGTTCAGTTCTTTATGAAGATGTGAGTTTTGTCACCAGTGAATCTCCTGGTTCAAATGGGAGTGATTGACAGGTGGATTAGCCAATCAGGGACAGGCCTGGTCCATCTGTATCGAGTAAAAAGAAAAGAAAAAAGTATCATGGAGGGCTTAAAAACGAGGCAGATTTCTGCAGAATCAATGAGCCAGTTACTAAACTCTGTTAATCTGAGGTGAGAGAGATTGGATTTTAATACTAACTCTTAAGTGACCAATGAGCTCCTTCGTTTCACATGTGTCGGTGAAATAACAAATTTGATTCCACGATCACATTTGACTGGGCTTGAGACACAACGGAGGGCTTGGGTATCAGCAAAAAAAAAAAAAACAGAGATATTTTGTCTTTAAAGGACATTATCTTTGTTGACGATTATCAAAATTATCTTTAATGTGCCACAAACGACACATTTCCACCTGTTTTATGATTATATACAGTATTATTGCTGATTGTCCCTGCCCTACTTTGCACTAAACTCCATCAAAATGAGCTTCTTCTGGAAATCTGACCAAAATAATGAGCTGTCCTTGTTGAACTCTAAATAAACATTGTTTTCTGCACAGGTCCTGAACGCTCAGAAAGCAGGATACAAAGCAGCGATCGTTCACAATGTCGACTCTGACGACCTGATCAGCATGGGCTCCAACGACGGTAACTCCCCACATGTCACACACGTCTGTTTGTGATAACTGTCTCACATCAGTCACACACACGTCTGTTTCATGTGATAACTGTCTCACATCAGTCACACACGTCTGTTTGTGATAACTGTCTCACATCAGTCACACACGTCTGTTTCATGTGATAACTGTCTCACATCAGTCACACGTCTGTTTGTGATAACTGTCTCACATCAGTCACACACGTCTGTTTCATGTGATAACTGTCTCACATCAGTCACACACGTCTGTTTGTGATAACTGTCTCACATCAGTCACACGTCTGTTTCACGTGATAACTGTCTCACATCAGTCACACACGTCTGTTTCATGTGATAACTGTCTCACATCAGTCACACACGTCTGTTTGTGATAACTGTCTCACATCAGTCACACGTCTGTTTCACGTGATAACTGTCTCACATCAGTCACACACGTCTGTTTCATGTGATAACTGTCTGTCTCACATCAGTCACACACACGTCTGTTTCATGTGATAACTGTCTCACATCAGTCACACGTCTGTTTCATGTGATAACTGTCTCACATCAGTCACACGTCTGTTTCATGTGATAACTGTCTCACATCAGTCATACACACGTCTGTTTCATGTGATAACTGTCTCACATCAGTCACACACACGTCTGTTTCATGTGATAACTGTCTCACATCAGTCACACGTCTGTTTCATGTGATAACTGTCTCACATCAGTCACTCGTCTGTTTCATGTGATAACTGTCTCACATCAGTCACACGTCTGTTTCATGTGATAACTGTCTCACATCAGTCACACACACGTCTGTTTCATGTGATAACTGTCTCACATCAGTCACACACGTCTGTTTGTGATAACTGTCTCACATCAGTCACACACACGTCTGTTTCACGTGATAACTGTCTCACATCAGTCACACGTCTGTTTCATGTGATAACTGTCTCACATCAGTCACACGTCTGTTTCATGTGATAACTGTCTCACATCAGTCACACACACGTCTGTTTCATGTGATAACTGTCTCACATCAGTCACACACACGTCTGTTTGTGATAACTGTCTCACATCAGTCACACACGTCTGTTTCATGTGATAACTGTCTCACATCAGTCACACACGTCTGTTTGTGATAACTGTCTCACATCAGTCACACACACGTCTGTTTCATGTGATAACTGTCTGTCTCACATCAGTCACACACACGTCTGTTTCATGTGATAACTGTCTCACATCAGTCACACACACGTCTGTTTGTGATAACTGTCTCACATCAGTCACACACACGTCTGTTTGTAATAACTGTCTCACATCAGTCATACACGTCTGTTTCATGTGATAACTGTCTCACATCAGTCACACACGTCTGTTTCATGTGATAACTGTCTGTCTCACATCAGTCACACACGTCTGTTTCATGTGATAACTGTCTCACATCAGTCACACACACGTCTGTTTGTAATAACTGTCTCACATCAGTCATACACGTCTGTTTCATGTGATAACTGTCTCACATCAGTCACACGTCTGTTTCATGTGATAACTGTCTCACATCAGTCACACACGTCTGTTTCATGTGATAACTGTCTGTCTCACATCAGTCACACACGTCTGTTTCATGTGATAACTGTCTCACATCAGTCACACACACGTCTGTTTCATGTGATAACTGTCTCACATCAGTCACACACACGTCTGTTTGTAATAACTGTCTCACATCAGTCACACACGTCTGTTTCATGTGATAACTGTCTGTCTCACATCAGTCACACACACGTCTGTTTGTAATAACTGTCTCACATCAGTCACACACGTCTGTTTCATGTGATAACTGTCTCACATCAGTCACACACGTCTGTTTCATGTGATAACTGTCTCACATCAGTCACACACGTCTGTTTGTGATAACTGTCTCACATCAGTCACACACGTCTGTTTCATGTGATAACTGTCTCACATCAGTCACACACGTCTGTTTCATGTGATAACTGTCTCACATCAGTCACACGTCTGTTTCATGTGATAACTGTCTCACATCAGTCAGATACGTTTGTTTCATGTGATAACTGTCTGTCTCACATCAGTCACACACACGTCTGTTTCATGTGATAACTGTCTGTCTCACATCAGTCACACACGTCTGTTTCATGTGATAACTGTCTCACATCAGTCACACGTCTGTTTCATGTGATAACTGTCTCACATCAGTCACACACGTCTGTTTCATGTGATAACTGTCTCACATCAGTCACACACGTCTGTTTGTGATAACTGTCTCACATCAGTCACACACGTCTGTTTGTGATAACTGTCTCACATCAGTCACACGTCTGTTTCATGTGATAACTGTCTCACATCAGTCACACACGTCTGTTTCATGTGATAACTGTCTCACATCAGTCACACACGTCTGTTTGTGATAATTGTCTCACATCAGTCACACGTCTGTTTCATGTGATAACTGTCTCACATCAGTCAGATACGTTTGTTTCATGTGATAACTGTCTGTCTCACATCAGTCACACACGTCTGTTTCATGTGATAACTGTCTCACATCAGTCACACACACGTCTGTTTCATGTGATAACTGTCTGTCTCACATCAGTCACACACGTCTGTTTCATGTGATAACTGTCTCACATCAGTCACACACGTCTGTTTCATGTGATAACTGTCTCACATCAGTCACACACGTCTGTTTCATGTGATAACTGTCTGTCTCACATCAGTCACACACGTCTGTTTGTGATAACTGTCTCACATCAGTCACACACGTCTGTTTGTGATAACTGTCTCACATCAGTCACACACGTCTGTTTCATGTGATAACTGTCTGTCTCACATCAGTCACACACGTCTGTTTGTGATAACTGTCTCACATCAGTCACACACACACGTCTGTTTGTGATAACTGTCTCACATCAGTCACACACACGTCTGTTTCGTGTGAGAGAGTTTTTGTTTTGATGGAAAATGTAATATTCTCTTTAAATGCACCATGTCATGTCACGTTTCCCCTGCAGCAGGACGACTCCACCCCAAATCCAAACTGTTCCTCGGTGTCTGTTGGTCTTTCTTCTTCTTTATTAAGTTTTAGGTCAGTTTAGGTCTTAAGATGTAGATGAAATAAATGCACCATCATCTTTAAAGGTGCACTGTGTAACTTTTCTGACCCCAACCTTCTGTTTTGCTTTGCCCTGAATGTCCCACAGTACGGCATTTATTCTGTTTATCCAAGTCACAGGTCATATCTGTGGAGAGGTGTTTACGCTCAGTGAGAAATGTACATAAATGAAAAAAAACAGATGAAGTTACAAAGTGGGTCTTTATATTTCAGGGTGTTTATAAAGTCTCTTTACAATTAAAAATATATATTACAAAGTTTAGGAGATCTTAAGTAAACGTGTTGTACTCTGTGGTTTCCTTTGATTCACGTCTCTATGAGACTGAATCACATCTAAACAGGATCTGACCATGTTCACTGTACCAGAGCCTCATCATTATCACATCTGTGTCTTTTAGTAATGTCCCGTATCTTTGTTCAGTGAGATATTTAACACAGCTCCACAGACAGACTCCACTGGTGTGAGATCTGGTGGTGACTGTGGGATTGGTTCATCTCGTCCAATCCAAAAGTCTGAAAATGTGATTGAGGAACTCACAAACACCAGAGTGATTCAAACTTTTATAAGCACCTAAAAGAAAACATCAAATGAATACATCTTATCAGTGTCCTTTGTGATTAGAAACTGTAAAGACTTTATGGACTGTATATTCTGAACACGGGTCACATTCAGCCCAGTGTGATCCTGGTTTGATCCTTTTAAAACTCACAATTTAAATGTTCTATTGAAAATACATGAGGCCCTGCTCCAGCCTGAATCTACTGTTGTTTTTATCTTTAGTGGATGTCATGAAGCAGATAGACATCCCGTCTGTTTTTGTGAGTGAAGAAGCTGCCAACTCCCTCAAAGAAGACTACACTTTTGAAAAGGGGTGAGTCCTGCTCTAATTCAACAGTTCAACATTGTGTTTTCGCCCCGAGCTGCAGATGTACGACGACACGGATCATATCAGAGACCAGTCTGTCGCTTCTGTTGGAGGAATAATCCCAGTGTGTTACAGAGGCTCATTGAAAAGTCCTGTTTCTTCACTTCTCTTGGTTCTTGACACCATCACGAGTCTTTGGCGAAGCGGCGAAGGCCAAACACGGCTGAGATTTAGTGACAGGAACGAAATTAGAAAAGAAATCTAAAAAGAGCCTGTTTATTGGCTCTCAGTCTGATGTTTTTGGTACATTTATGCCACGTGATGTAGCTGTTCTAGAGGAGTGTCTTTGCCTGGAATGTTCCACAGTTTGGCATTAAACTTTATTACATCTCCATGGAGGCAAGTTACAGGTCAGGTCTGTGGAGAGGAAGCCCCTCCCACAGCCAGTGTCAGCAAGTGTGTTTATAAAAACACTATTAATTGAATAAAAGATGAGTTTTAATGCCGTACTGTGAAACATTAACCTCTGACGGTGGGAGCAGGGGTGTGCCTCCGGCTCCATCCACTCTGGCTCCAGTTGACTTTTAATTGAAAAACTGTCACTCTTCTGTCCGTACGTGTGTCTGTTATGATCGTGGTTGGATTTCCAAATATGGACGTCGGCTCTAAATTGTTCTGTAGCTGCTCCTCGATGAGCCTCGTTTGTCTGAACTCTGTGAACTCTCCTTTAGTCTCTTTCCTTTTAGTCTTAGTTACAAGTTGCTTCTTTTAATGACTGTAAAAGTTGAATGTTGACAGTCATGAGTGTTTTTGTGCACTGGACACCTGCCTCTGAACTCCACGTCTGGCCTTTCCTGTGAAATATCTTTAAACTTGTGCTTCCTGCAGGGGTCACGTGGTTCTGCTGCCGGACTTCAGCCTGCCCCTCGAGTACTACCTGATCCCCTTCCTCATCATCGTTGGAATCTGCCTCATCCTCATCGTTGTGTTTATGGTACATACAGTAAATCTTTTATGTAGTAATTCTATATACAGTATTAAGAAGTACACCCAGAGAGAACGGCTCTGATGACCGTGTTTTATTTGTAGATCACAAAGTTTGTTCAGGATCGGCGGAGAGCTCAGAGAAGTCGTCTGCGCAAGGATCAACTAAAGAAACTTCCCATCCACAAATACAAGAAAGGTAAAAAATATATGACAAAGAAGCAGTAAAATGTGTTAAATTTATGTGAAAAACAGAATGAGCTTCAGTGAGTCAAGAGTAAAGCTGCTGTACAAGGACGAGGCCAAAAAAACAGGAACTCGCTGTTACCAAATAAAGCAAACTAAGTTTTCTCCTCATGTAGGTTTACTACGCAGCGTTATACTGTTTTTAAGAAGTCCTAAAACCCGTCTGCTTCTTCTGACTTTACTGATTGGTGATTGGTTAAACCCACCTGTCACTCACACCCACACTGACCAGTCGGAGGAGACGGTGGGTGTCTGTGGTTTAACACTGAGCTGCTCGTCCGTCTGTTTTCTTCTGCTGATCTGGGGCCGGGTCACGGGGGCAGCAGGGACTCCCAGGTTTCCCTCACCCCAGACACTTCCTCCAGCTCCTCCGGTGGGACTCAGGCTCAGGAGCTGTTCCCAGGCCAGAGAGACATGACCAGAAAAGCAGATTGTCACAGGGATCAGATCATAATTATTACATGTTTATTTATCGTCTGATATTTGAAGCCGTTCGGTGAGACTTGTTGTGTTTGTCGGTGAGACTTGTTGTGTTTGTCGGTGAGACTTGTTGTGTTTGTCGGTGAGACTTGTTGTGTTTGTTGTTGTGTTTGTTGGTGAGACTTGTTGTGTTTGTTGTTGCGTTTGTCGGTGAGACTTGTTGCGTTTGTCGGTGAGACTTGTTGCGTTTGTCGGTGAGACTTGTTACGTTTGTCAGTGAGACTTGTTGTGTTTGTCGGTGAGACTTGTTGCGTTTGTTGTTGCGTTTGTCGGTGAGACTTGTTGTGTTTGTTGTTGCGTTTGTCGGTGAGACTTGTTGCGTTTGTCGGTGAGACTTGTTGCGTTTGTCGGTGAGACTTGTTGTGTTTGTTGTTGTGTTTGTCGGTGAGACTTGTTGTGTTTGTTGTTGCGTTTGTCGGTGAGACTTGTTGTGTTTGTCGGTGAGACTTGTTGCGTTTGTTGTTGTGTTTGTCGGTGAGACTTGTTGCGTTTGTTGTTGTGTTTGTCGGTGAGACTTGTTGCGTTTGTTGTTGCGTTTGTCGGTGAGACTTGTTGTGTTTGTTGTTGCGTTTGTCGGTGAGACTTGTTGTGTTTGTCGGTGAGACTTGTTGTGTTTGTCGGTGAGACTTGTTGTGTTTGTCGGTGAGACTTGTTGCATTTGTCGGTGAGACTTGTTGTGTTTGTCGGTGAGACTTGTTGCGTTTGTCGGTGAGACTTGTTGCGTTTGTCGGTGAGACTTGTTGTGTTTGTCGGTGAGAGACTTGTTGCGTTTGTCGGTGAGACTTGTTGCGTTTGTCGGTGAGACTTGTTGTGTTTGTTGTTGTGTTTGTCGGTGAGACTTGTTGTGTTTGTTGTTGTGTTTGTCGGTGAGACTTGTTGTGTTTGTTGTTGTGTTTGTCGGTGAGACTTGTTGCGTTTGTTGTTGTGTTTGTCGGTGAGACTTGTTGCGTTTGTCGGTGAGACTTGTTGTGTTTGTTGGTGAGACTTGTTGTGTTTGTCGGTGAGACTTGTTGTGTTTGTTGGTGAGACTTGTTGTGTTTGTTGTTGTGTTTGTCGGTGAGACTTGTTGCGTTTGTTGTTGTGTTTGTCGGTGAGACTTGTTGCGTTTGTTGTTGTGTTTGTTGGTGAGACTTGTTGTGTTTGTTGTTGTGTTTGTCGGTGAGACTTGTTGTGTTTGTTGGTGAGACTTGTTGCGTTTGTCGGTGAGACTTGTTGTGTTTGTTGGTGAGACTTGTTGTGTTTGTCGGTGAGACTTGTTGTGTTTGTTGGTGAGACTTGTTGTGTTTGTTGGTGAGACTTGTTGTGTTTGTCGGTGAGACTTGTTGTGTTTGTCGGTGAGACTTGTTGCGTTTGTCGGTGAGACTTGTTGCGTTTGTCGGTGAGACTTGTTGCGTTTGTCGGTGAGACTTGTTGTGTTTGTCGGTGAGACTTGTTGTGTTTGTTGTTGTGTTTGTCGGTGAGACTTGTTGTGTTTGTCGGTGAGACTTGTTGCGTTTGTCGGTGAGACTTGTTGCGTTTGTCGGTGAGACTTGTTGTGTTTGTTGTTGTGTTTGTCGGTGAGACTTGTTGCGTTTGTTGTTGTGTTTGTTGGTGAGACTTGTTGCGTTTGTCGGTGAGACTTGTTGTGTTTGTTGTTGTGTTTGTCAGTGAGACTTGTTGTGTTTGTTGTTGTGTTTGTCGGTGAGACTTGTTGTGTTTGTTGGTGAGACTTGTTGTGTTTGTCGGTGAGACTTGTTGCGTTTGTTGGTGAGACTTGTTGTGTTTGTTGGTGAGACTTGTTGTGTTTGTCGGTGAGACTTGTTGCGTTTGTTGGTGAGACTTGTTGTGTTTGTTGGTGAGACTTGTTGTGTTTGTCGGTGAGACTTGTTGCGTTTGTTGGTGAGACTGTTGCGTTTGTTGGTGAGACTTGTTGCGTTTGTTGGTGAGACTTGTTGTGTTTTGTCGGTGAGACTTGTTGCGTTTGTTGGTGAGACTTGTGTGTGTGTTGTTGGTGAGACTTGTTGTGTTTGTCGGTGAGACTTGTTGTGTTGTTGTTGTTGTGTTTGTCAGTGAGACTTGTTGTGTTTGTTGTTGTGTTTGTCGGTGAGACTTGTTGTGTTTGTTGTTGTGTTTGTCGGTGAGACTTGTTGTGTTTGTTGTTGTGTTTGTCAGTGAGACTTGTTGTGTTTGTCAGTGAGACTTGTTGTGTTTGTCGGTGAGACTTGTTGCGTTTGTCGGTGAGACTTGTTGTGTTTGTCGGTGAGACTTGTTGCGTTTGTTGTTGTGTTTGTCGGTGAGACTTGTTGCGTTTGTTGTTGCGTTTGTCGGTGAGACTTGTTGTGTTTGTTGTTGCGTTTGTCGGTGAGACTTGTTGTGTTTGTTGTTGCATTTGTCGGTGAGACTTGTTGTGTTTGTCGGTGAGACTTGTTGTGTTTGTCGGTGAGACTTGTTGCGTTTGTCGGTGAGACTTGTTGCGTTTGTCGGTGAGACTTGTTGTGTTTGTCGGTGAGACTTGTTGCGTTTGTCGGTGAGACTTGTTGCGTTTGTTGGTGAGACTTGTTGCGTTTGTTGGTGAGACTTGTTGCGTTTGTTGTTGTGTTTGTCGGTGAGACTTGTTGCGTTTGTTGTTGCGTTTGTCGGTGAGACTTGTTGTGTTTGTTGTTGTGTTTGTCGGTGAGACTTGTTGTGTTTGTTGTTGTGTTTGTCAGTGAGACTTGTTGTGTTTGTCAGTGAGACTTGTTGTGTTTGTCGGTGAGACTTGTTGCGTTTGTTGGTGAGACTTGTTGCGTTTGTCGGTGAGACTTGTTGCGTTTGTCGGTGAGACTTGTTGTGTTTGTCGGTGAGACTTGTTGCGTTTGTTGGTGAGACTTGTTGTGTTTGTCGGTGAGACTTGTTGTGTTTGTTGTTGTGTTTGTCAGTGAGACTTGTTGTGTTTGTTGTGTGTTTGTCGGTGAGAGACTGTGTGTTTGTTGTTGTGTTTGTCGGTGAGACTTGTTGCGTTTGTTGTTGTGTTTGTTGGTGAGACTTGTTGCGTTTGTCGGTGAGACTTGTTGTGTTTGTTGGTGAGACTTGTTGTGTTTGTCGGTGAGACTTGTTGTGTTTGTCGGTGAGACTTGTTGCGTTTGTCGGTGAGACTTGTTGTGTTTGTCGGTGAGACTTGTTGTGTTTGTCGGTGAGACTTGTTGCGTTTGTCGGTGAGACTTGTTGTGTTTGTCGTGAGACTTGTTGCGTTTGTCGGTGAGACTTGTTGCGTTTGTCGGTGAGACTTGTTGTGTTTGTTGTTGTGTTTGTTGGTGAGACTTGTTGTGTTTGTTGTTGTGTTTGTCGGTGAGACTTGTTGCGTTTGTCGGTGAGACTTGTTGCGTTTGTCGGTGAGACTTGTTGTGTTTGTTGTTGTGTTTGTTGGTGAGACTTGTTGTGTTTGTTGTTGTGTTTGTTGGTGAGACTTGTTGCGTTTGTCGGTGAGACTTGTTGTGTTTGTTGTTGTGTTTGTTGGTGAGACTTGTTGTGTTTGTTGTTGTGTTTGTTGGTGAGACTTGTTGCGTTTGTCGGTGAGACTTGTTGTGTTTGTCGTGAGACTTGTTGCGTTTGTCGGTGAGACTTGTTGCGTTTGTCGGTGAGACTTGTTGTGTTTGTTGTTGTGTTTGTTGGTGAGACTTGTTGTGTTTGTCAGTGAGACTTGTTGCGTTTGTTGTTGTGTTTGTCGTGAGACTTGTTGCGTTTGTCAGTGAGACTTGTTGCGTTTGTCGGTGAGACTTGTTGCGTTTGTCGGTGAGACTTGTTGCGTTTGTTGTTGTGTTTGTTGGTGAGACTTGTTGCGTTTGTCGGTGAGACTTGTTGCGTTTGTCGGTGAGACTTGTTGCGTTTGTCAGTGAGACTTGTTGTGTTTGTCAGTGAGACTTGTTGTGTTTGTCGGTGAGACTTGTTGTGTTTGTTGTTGTGTTTGTCGGTGAGACTTGTTGTGTTTGTCGGTGAGACTTGTTGCGTTTGTCGGTGAGACTTGTTGCGTTTGTCGGTGAGACTTGTTGTGTTTGTCGGTGAGACTTGTTGTGTTTGTCGGTGAGACTTGTTGTGTTTGTCGGTGAGACTTGTTGTGTTTGTTGTTGTGTTTGTTGGTGAGACTTGTTGTGTTTGTCGGTGAGACTTGTTGTGTTTGTTGTTGTGTTTGTTGGTGAGACTTGTTGTGTTTGTTGTTGTGTTTGTCGGTGAGACTTGTTGCGTTTGTCGGTGAGACTTGTTGCGTTTGTCGGTGAGACTTGTTGCGTTTGTCGGTGAGACTTGTTGTGTTTGTTGGTGAGACTTGTTGCGTTTGTCGGTGAGACTTGTTGCGTTTGTCGGTGAGACTTGTTGCGTTTGTCGGTGAGACTTGTTGCGTTTGTCGGTGAGACTTGTTGTGTTTGTCGGTGAGACTTGTTGTGTTTGTCGGTGAGACTTGTTGTGTTTGTCGGTGAGACTTGTTGTGTTTGTCGGTGAGACTTGTTGCGTTTGTCGGTGAGACTTGTTGCGTTTGTTGGTGAGACTTGTTGTGTTTGTCGGTGAGACTTGTTGTGTTTGTCGGTGAGACTTGTTGTGTTTGTTGGTGAGACTTGTTGTGTTTGTCGGTGAGACTTGTTGTGTTTGTCGGTGAGACTTGTTGCGTTTGTCGGTGAGACTTGTTGTGTTTGTCGGTGAGACTTTGTTGTGTTTGTCGGTGAGACTGTTGTGTTTGTCGGTGAGACTTGTTGTGTTTGTCGGTGAGACTTGTTGCGTTTGTCGGTGAGACTTGTTGCGTTTGTCGGTGAGACTTGTTGCGTTTGTCGGTGAGACTTGTTGCGTTTGTCGGTGAGACTTGTTGTGTTTGTCAGTGAGACTTGTTGTGTTTGTCGGTGAGACTTGTTGTGTTTGTCGGTGAGACTTGTTGCGTTTGTCGGTGAGACTTGTTGTGTTTGTCGGTGAGACTTGTTGTGTTTGTCGGTGAGACTTGTTGTGTTTGTCGGTGAGACTTGTTGTGTTTGTCGGTGAGACTTGTTGCGTTTGTTGTTGTGTTTGTCGGTGAGACTTGTTGTGTTTGTCGGTGAGACTTGTTGCGTTTGTCGGTGAGACTTGTTGTGTTTGTCGGTGAGACTTGTTGTGTTTGTCGGTGAGACTTGTTGTGTTTGTCGGTGAGACTTGTTGTGTTTGTCGGGTGAGACTTGTTGTGTTTGTCGGTGAGACTTGTTGCGTTTGTTGTTGTGTTTGTCGGTGAGACTTGTTGTGTTTGTCGGTGAGACTTGTTGCGTTTGTCGGTGAGACTTGTTGTGTTTGTTGGTGAGACTTGTTGTGTTTGTCGGTGAGACTTGTTGTGTTTGTCGGTGAGACTTGTTGTGTTTGTCGGTGAGACTTGTTGTGTTTGTCGGTGAGACTTGTTGTGTTTGTCGGTGAGACTTGTTGTGTTTGTCGGTGAGACTTGTTGTGTTTGTTGGTGAGACTTGTTGCTGGTGAGACTTGTTGCGTTTGGCTCCTCCCCTGACCCGAGCAGAGATGCCATCGTCACATTACGACACATCATTCCTCGCGGAGCTCTGCACCTTGGAGCTAATAAGATTAATATGGACCGATTTGCTCCCAAAGCTTTACTTGGCAGAGACTCTGCTGAAAACCGACACATGACTGACTCCTGGAATGTGCAGCGTCTCTGACGTAAAGTCTGTCCCGTTTAAGAGGCGGGTTATTATGGACAAATCACAACATTTTAATGAAGATTCACTCATTTGTGTCAGTGTCAGTGTCAGTGACGGGCTCGACTCTTCAGCTCGTCCTCGACTGGAGAAATACATCTCACATTTTTGTGTTAAATTGCTTTGAACGTCTTTATGATCAGGAAATGAATGTGGCAACGACTTTTTATTAGACAAAGTTTTCACAGCACAAAGACCCGACTGGTGAATTCATCCGTGTCCAGTGGACTCTGTCCACTTCTGTCTGTCCACTTCTGTCTCTGTCCACTTCTGTCTCTGTCCACTTCTGTCTCTGTCCACTTCTGTCTCTGTCCACTTCTGTCTGTCCACTTCTGTCTGTCCACTTCTGTGTCTGTCCACTTCTGTCTCTGCAGCTGGATTGTGCCTCGGTCTGATCAGCTGTGAGGTTTATATTTATATTTATATTATATGATATTATATTATATCATATTTATTATATCATATTTATTATATTATATTATATTATATCATATTTATTATATCATATTTATTATATTATATTATATTATATCATATTTATTATATTATATTATATTTATATTTACAGATGAGGTGGTGAGTTATTTTCAGGTGCTAACAGATTTTGGCTTGTTAATTTTTCATAGATTTTATTTCTCAGTGACAGGTTTTGAAAATACTGGTGCCAGAAAGTTTTAGTCACTGGGACATGACCCTGTGTGAGTCACTGCAGCAGGTTTTGAATCGACTGAAATGAGGCAAAGGCCTTAAACTGAAGATTATTTTACTGTTTTATATGGTGTAGATGTTTTTTTAGATCTTGCCAAAGCTCTGTATCAGACTCACTACATTAGCAGTGTATTTTACTTATGTTTTTCCTGATTGTTCTTCTGATGGTGAGGCTTGTACTGGGGGTTTAGTGTATTAGTGTTTAGGGCACTGATGTGAGCGCTGAGTGGGCAGGGAGCCTAATGCCTTGGCCGTGGCCGTGGCCTGTGCTGCGGTTAGTGACGGTGCTGAGAGCGACAGTCGTTACAAACACTCGGGCCTTGGATTAGACAAAGAGTTGGCGTCTGAAATAGTTATGTGTGGGTTTAACATCTGCACTTCACAGAGCTGCAGTATCACGAACATTTTACACTCAAGTTCCACATTAAGGAAAAATACAAGTAAACAGGATGTAATTTGTCGACACAAGTTTGTTTCTCCCAACAACCTGTGGTTTGATGCAGCCTCTGACATAACTGTTCAGGAGAGGTCTTTGTTTTCTTATAAAGTATTTGAAGTTATCGATGAGTATCCGGGCAGCACTTTTCACAGATAACTTTTCCTTTAGTTTAGTCCTCGGTTTAATATTGGGAGAGATGGGAGCGACACAAAGGGAGTCTGTATGAATGTGGTGAATGTTAATAGAAACCACGGTGCCCGTGTAATTGGAACACAAAAGCTCCAGTCTGCAGCAGATCTGTGTCAGTGTGTGAGATTATGTAATCCAGCTGCCGCCGCTGTGCACAACGCCATTTTGATGTTGGCTTAACTGCTTTTATTTCAGGGCCTTGCATCATGGTCATTCACTCAGAGGAAACTGGTCATAGGTGGAGTTTTGAATCACTCTGAACAGTAAAAACCTGGTTCCTCATATGGGACGTGTTGATTTTGGGGCTGGTTCTTGGTTCTTCCTCGTGTCTGGACCCTCAGCTGCTCTGGCTCCACCTTCGTCTCTGGGCGGGACAGTGAGCAGCTGCAGTGTGTCATTGTTTGAAAGGCTGTCGTCAGAGGACTCCTCTGTCTGTGCCTCTGGTGAAGCTCTGCTCTTTTACTGAGTATCTGAAGTTCACTAGTTCAGCGCGGCTCCTCTGAGAGCGACTGTCGGCAGCCTGCTGTAAATGAGAAATGGTTTTCCAAAGATGTACAACGTAAACAGAAGTAAAACTGAGCCAAAGTAACACTTTTCATCTTGTAAAACTGGGTTTGTGCAGGACAGTATTGGCTCAAATGGGATCAGTGTAATGAAATCTCCAGCTGATTCGTGAAACGAGGAGTAAGTAATGCTCCTGGGAGGTGCTTTGATCAGCTCCACTGGTTTAATTTGTTCTGACACGGGACGAGCAGCAGCCTGTGGACTTATGGCTTTGCTGCTCTGATGTTTCTCACCACTTTTTTTGGGAGACTTAACATTTTAAAGTCAGAACTATAGACCGTATACCATATTTCTATACATTTTATTATTGGTAGTGTGTAAGCCTTTACTTGACTCAAGTGAGGACTTTTTGTTTTTTTTAATTTTTAGTCAGATCAACGTTGGTCTATGACACGTTTTCTGATTCTCTAGGACCTGACGTCCACTTTTGTTTCTCATAATGTTGCTTTAATTCTCTTGCACTGACATTATTACAGAATTAAAATGTGCTTTAATATAAACTTTAAACGGCCCCTGCTTTGGGAGAAAGGGGAGGTAGGATGTTTTTTGACTCCTCATCCTTATACGGTCACGAGCGAGCCTGGCGCGGACACAGAGGGCCGAGTCAGGGAAAACATGGTCATTTAGAGCTTACATAAAACACAAGGCTCCCTCTTCCTCTGCCTCGCACCAGAGACGACGGGAAGGACTGAAGAAGAAACCGTTGGAATTCCACAGGGAGTGTAGAGACATTCCTGAGCTTTGCTTTTTAGTCTCTGTATTGTCCCAAAAAGTGTGTCAGCTGGTTCTGATCCAGTAAACGGGGAGGGGACGAGGCTGATGTGGTATTTCAACATAATTAAATTCTTAAGACCACAAGTGTTTTTAACATGATTGACTCATTGTTTTGAATTGTGTTTGTTCTGAACTTGCGTCTCTGGTTTTACACGTGACTCGATTATCTGACCCATGGTTCATTTATACACCAAAGACAAGGTGTGTAGCGGAAGTCGCTGATGATGCTCTGTTTGTGACCCAGGGGACAGTTATGATGTGTGTGCCATCTGTCTGGACGAGTATGAAGAGGGAGACAAGCTCAGAGTGCTGCCCTGTTCTCATGGTGAGTTTATGGTCACAGAGGATTCAGTGCAGCGTTGGTCGTAAATTTGTCAGAAGCAGTTAATGAAATGACTTTGTCTCTCTGCCCTCAGCCTATCACAGTAAATGTGTGGACCCCTGGCTGACCAAAACAAAGAAAACCTGCCCCGTGTGCAAGCAGAAGGTGGTCCCGTCCCAGGACGACTCCGATTCAGACTCTGAGGAGGGGGACAGCGGCGCAGATGAGAACGAGGAGGTGTCTGAGAGCACCCCCCTGCTGCGCTCTCTCGCCTCCACCAGCGCTCACTCCTTTGGCACCATCTCGGCCGCATCCCGCTCGGAGCAGGACCAGGAGTCGTCAGAGTACGATGAGGAGGAGCTGGACAGCAGCGACAGTGAGCAGGAGGTGACTGTGGAGACTGTGGTGGTCCAGATGCAGCGGGCCTGTTCTGAGGACCACGACCCGCCCAGAGCCTGAGCTGGGCCGGACTTTAGGCCTCCGTTTCAGCTTTACACTAAAGACTTTGGGGGGGTTCACCTGGTAGTGGTCTCCCACGTTTCAGTATCATGTTGATTGTGGAATTGGTGCTGATGAGATGTCAGTGATGTACTCTGTACAGTAGCGGGTCAGTACTGTAATAATCCAGGAGACGCTCGTTTCTACAAAGTGATTTCTGTACTGTGTGTGTATATATATATGAAATGTCTAAATCAAGTCATTTGATTATGTTAATGCCATAAGACACTGTAAATACATTTAGTTAACTCTATGCAGAATTATTTGAAAAGTTCAGCTCATATAAGACCACTGTAAATTGTTTTGCCAACTCACCTGTTTGAGACGCTGCTCCAGTCTCTCGTGCCACAGGTTAAAGCTGCTGTACAGTCACCTCCAGGTCTGGGCCCTACAGCCACGTGTGGAGCCGAGACTCAAACCAATCACCCCATGTTGATTTTATTGGCCTTATAACATTAAGATTGTTTTGTACCGATTGTATCTCTTGATTTCATCTCGTTAAACCCTGTTGCCTTTCAGTTTTTTCCAATCATGTAATCTACATCAGTTCAATAAAAAAGATTTAACCCGACTTTACTGCAGCATTTGTAGAAATAAAAGCTACAAACACTGAACTTTACAAATTGTAATTTGGAAGGTTTAGTTTGAGGTTTTCCAAATTAGATGTAGATGCTGCACTGGAGGGAAGCTTTTTGTGAAGTGTAAGTTTTACATTATACGTGATGCCTCGATACATTACTTCAAACTAGAGACAGATACTGGGACCATATCTGGACTTTATTGATATCGTGAAGCTTTAACACTGAACAGATACGCTGCTCTTAAGTGTTTTTACCACAAACAAGCTGTGGGTGAGTTTGGAGAAAATTAAAGTTACATAATCAGCCCAACATCTCAAACATGAGCCTTCGGTCTGGATTCTAATGAAAAAAAACCAAAACTGTTCAATCTACTGCAAACTCTTGGACATTAAATTATTCTCCCACTGGACTGACACTTGGCAACATCTGGTTTTGATTCTAAATTAGCCTTAGTTTTGAAACTAATAAAAGTAACAGTGCTACTTCAGTAATTATGCACAATGGGAATAATTTAACATGGACAATATTCTAACTTGTAGCTGGTGAAACAGAAGCATCGGAGTAAACCACAAAAAGAAATTAAAAACGTCAAACAGTTCACTGGTTGGAATAAATTTATTTTGATCTGTCTGTAAACAAAGTGATAAATCAATTTATGGCATTTCTTGGTTGATGCATATGGAATCAGATGCATTAAAGAGGCTGTATCCCCAGATGTAAGAAAAGTGTTGAGGAAAAGAAATTAACAAATCAGCAAACAGGACTTGAGTACACATATCCCACAATGCCTAACAGTGGAGCAGAAGCCAAAAGAAAAAACAAAAAAGTGCCAATGAAAAGTGACAGTGGGTCAAAATCCATCTTACAATAACAGATCTCTACATTATGGCACAGGATACACAGGTTCTGCAGTTAAGTTCAACAAGACAAACAGTGTCATTGTTCCAACCAATTGCATCTTAAGTCATTTCTACTTTTAGTGTTAAATATTGTGGACGTCGCATTTCGCAGTATTGAGCATGGACAGATCATGCGATACCCCACTTCAGTCAACTAGAGTCGAAGGCAATTTATTCCACAGTTTTAGAGTTGTCAACATAGCATGGTTTTGTACAAATGCTTTTTAACAATAAAGAAATAAACATTGAAATGACTCGTCCCACCCTTACCTCCCCTGTAGCTTCATATTTAACCGTGGTACAATGCGGTTAGTTTCCTTCATAAATTAAAGGTAGTGATAAACCTTCCTGTGATTTGGAGCATTTGTAAAAACAACTAAACTTGGTCCAATAAAAATAATTCCAGATGAATATAAGGTGGGATATCTACTGTCCAAAAATGGCAACCTTCATAAACAAAACATGACAGGAGCTGGCAAACAAACGTGTTAAGTGCCTGAGCCTTTAGTTCTGTGGAATGTCCAGGTTTGTGGTTCTGACACGGGGCGGGCGAAGCTACCAGCATCTTAAACATTTAATCTGATCCAGACACCATCAAACCCCTTTGTTTAGTGTTAGAAGAAGAGGAGGGAGGGGCATTTGGACTTTGTTAAAAAGGGAAAAGTGATGGGAGGGGATTTGGCAAAAAAAAAGGATCAGTGTTGAAATGACCAGAGATATGAGTGTGGTCTCACCTTGCAGAAAATTAAATAGGAAGACATGATGAGTTTCCACATTAAGTGCTCTAAAGGCAGCGAGGGGAGTCAGTAAAGGGCAGGAAAACTCAAATTAAGGCTATTTTCTCAATGAATGAATAGATCAGTGTATGGCCAAAATCTGCTGGTCTGATTCAAGTATAAATGTTGACATCCTGTTTAGAAACATGCACGTCTCACTTTAGTGCTTTAAAACGGGGCCTGGACACACAGCGCAGTGTGTGAAGGGGGTGGGATGAGGGCGGGTTTGGAGGGGAAAATGGTTTGAGATTTCAAAGTAAAAAGAAAAATCAAGAAGGCAGAAAGAAAGGACTAACTAGAAGTCGTGTGAAATGCAACAGGGTGGTAAGGGTGAGCTGCTAGGTGGAACAGGCTGCTTTTAGTATCCAGCCTTCCTCAGGAAATCGGCCATGTCATATGTTTTCTTGTTGAGCGACCCTCCATGGATACCTTCCTTTCCCATGACAAAAACCAATGCTGGAGTACAAAGGAAAAAAAGCAAAATAAATTGAGATGGTGATAGCATTGTGACAAATCATATCATTTATTGCCACTTAAAATCAAGTGGAAATACAACGAGGACATAGTTAAACTGCTGTGTCAGAAATGCTGCTGGGACTTTGTTTAAACAGGACGGCTTTGGGGCAAACTTGGGCTTAAGTTATTTTCACTTTTTATTTGATTTTTTTTTCAGTTTTTGTGTTTTTTTTGTTTTTTTATTCATTTTTTTCCCCTTGACTAAACCAACCCAGGATTAAAACCCTGAATCCCTCAAATATTTTGCCATTGAGTATGCCTTCTTATTCAATCCGCCTCCATGGACCCCTTCTTTGCCCATTACCAAGACCAAGACTGGAAGAAAAGAGACAGAAGGAACATTTAGAAGGAGGAGATCACAGTGAAAAGACCAGAGCCACAAACAGCAGGTGAGCAGCTACAGAGAAGAGCGACACAAAGCTCGGCAGTAACTTAAAGCTGAAGGTTGTGTCTATAAACAGTCGTTCTAATCAGTGCTGCTGGTGGAGACAAGACATCTCACAGAAAAAAAGTGAGGACAGGAGAGGGAGGAAAACAGACGAATACTCTGGATTAAGTTGAAAATATAAAATTGACTCACAAATAAAGCTAGAAAATCATTTAATCTGAATCAAGCTTCAGTCATTTCTACATCAGGTTGAGTCTTTCTACAGCATCCTGTCAGTAAAAGTGTTTGGAGCAGAGCTCACACTAAATTTGACCGTTTTTGTGTTAAATGGTAACGGTCAAGTGTCTTTTTATGCAGAGGGAATATTAAAAGCCATTTAAGGTTATTTTAATAAAATAATTGAATAGTGCCCGATCAATATGGGCAAACAAAACTGATTTCTGTCACATGATCCAACTTTACTCAAAATGTGATGTGTAAAAACATTTGTGGCTTATCCGTTTTAATTTACTGTAAATACAAGAGCAGATTTGTGTTTCTACAATAAAACATCTACCATTTCAAGTGAGATTTCTCTATAACCAGCAGCAAGGCAGACGATGTAAGAATGTACTGAGACACTAGAGGTGCACATGCAGGTTATCACTCATACCTCTCCTCAATACATGTCAGAGTTAACAGTGGAAGTGTGAGGGAAAGATTACTTTTAAAGTACACAGGCGTGTTAACAAAGGGAAGACAGTGCATGCAGTTTAGGTTATTCTGTGAAAATTAAATGTCTGAAGACAGAAACGTGTTAAGTTTAAGTTGTAAAGGACAGTGCTGGGGCCCAGAAAGGCAAAATGTGGCATACAAGTCTACAACTGAACCCAAGATTTCAGATTAAATACAACTTCTACAGCAGGAAGAAAACCTTATTTTATACAGTTAAACTCATCTTGTGTGTAATATCAGCTTAACTCCAGATAATTATTTTGAGCCCAATTTGAAATCAACTACGCCATCCTGTACGACACGGTGAGAACATCTGTTCATCATATATTGAGGAAAGGTGCATCCAAGATCTAACCCACATGCATCAAGATAATGGTTCTATAATTCAGCAGATATGTCAAAGCAGCCCACAGCTTCTACGAGAACACTACCGGAGGCTCGTGTCTAAGGCCGTGTGTCATGCTCACCTTTGCCGGCTTTCCCTACAGAAATGTTGTATGTTGGCTCTCCTCCTTGACTCTTCGTCCGGATGTCCATTGTCCAGTCGGCATCAATTTGGAGGCTGTCTCTGATTACAGAGCACTTTTTACTGCCTAGGGTCAGCCCATTGGTGAAGAAGCCCTCCCGGTCAACTCCTGTTATCGCGTCAATTTCTTCAGGCTATAAAAGAGCAATAATAGTAAATAATCGATATAAAAGACGTACAAAAAAGTCCTGACAAAAGGCATGTGGTGCAAGGAAATAACCGTGGACATCTACATTATGTAAAGTATTTGTGAGTCAAATCCAGCAGAGGACGGTGCTCAGGAGCCCTGCATGTCAGCAAAGCACTTTTTACAAAATATAATGTAGGCAGTGAATGTGCCCAGAACCTGGAAATACATGAAATATAAACAAAGTACTGTCATCATACACTGACAATCCTGTTAGACCCAGTTTGTGAAGCAGTTTCTCGGACTAAGCGTCCTGCAGTTAAATGGTTAAGCACCACTGAAACCTCAGAGGCCCTGGAGCTGACTAAAGCGTTATGCTAAGATGCTATAAAGACTCTGCATCACTGCTGTATTTCATCTTATTGAGCGGATGAGACTTTGAAAAGGCCGAGGGATTCCAGGAAAAACCAGTCACCAGAACAAAAGGCGTCGCCCTTCGGTCCAGACCTGCACAGTCACAGCAGCTTCATGCAGGGACGGGGTTAGCAGCATTAGCATCAGGCACAAGGCACAACAGCCCGAGTCATGGAACAACGCCAGATTTACTCAGCAAGTAACGGACTTCAATGAGAAAATGACTGAGGCCAGTTTTATAATAAAGACACGTAGACGCCACGGTGAACATTAACAGGTTGGTAAACATGATGCAAAATTGATTATTTTTTCGCCAACCTTTAAAAAACGCTTCAGAAAACTCATTTTATTGTCCAATGTTTGAAGTGAAACTGGAGGTTCATTAAAACATGAGAAACAAAAATAAACGTATTGACGTTATAAAGAGTTATGTTGTGGCCTATAATGCCTAAAATTAGAGAAAAACACAAACAAAAAAACCCAAAGCCTTAAGTGACTGAGCCTGTGAAAAGCTGCGAGGCTGAAGAATAAAAATGAATCAGGAGAATCCGCCATCTTGAAAACGAGGGGCGGTAGCGACAGGGCGATTCACAAAAGAGACGTACGCACGTAGCGTCCGGCGCCGCCGTAGAGAGAGGCGCCTGAGCCGCGGAGCTGCGCTAACAGCGTAACACAAATGATCAGATTCTTCTAACGGGAGCGGCCCGATTAAAGCTAACGCCGAGCTGCAGTTTGGCTAATTAATGTTCACATCACATTTTCAGTCATTGAGTCGAGATTTTTATACGACCATCGCTATCCAAGTCCTTCAAATACACAAACTATCAAATATTTACACCTGACGACACTTTGGCAGCGTTTGTACCAAACGTGTCGTTTTGCCTCATTGCTGATTTTTCTAGCCGGTATTTTGAGCTAGTTTATGCTAACAGGCTAACAGGCTAACAGGCTAACTAGCCTTTAGCTCCGCCGTCCCGTTATGTGACTGGCCTTTCCCTTTTCATTCAACACTGCTTTATTTTTTCAGTCGCATTTTGACATCTGAGGATTGTAAAAGTCTCACGAAAGAAAGAGGAATAAATATTAACTGAATCATGAGAAAAGCGCTGTTCCTCTGGACCATGTGTACCTCATTCACCCGGGCCTCTGCAGACACACGGACCTCACACTGGACTTTTACTCTTCACTGCACAAAATCCCACAGAAATAAAAGTACTGACCGTGATGTTGGCGAAGACGCCGCCTCCTGCATTCGATGCCAACACTATTTGGCGTCCTTATATACCCAACAATGGCCGCGTCCTGGCAGCTGCCATCAGCCATCAGGTTGTCCACGTAGCTTTGCCAGGACATTTTGTCTAATTAGTTCTAAGAGGAAAGGGTGCAATGGGTCAAATTAGGCCGTTGGCGTCTCTCGAAACGACAGGGAAGCTGTGATTATCTGTGTTTAACGGGCCTCCCGCAGATAAAGCCCCGGCTCCGCTCGTCCCGCTTCTTCTGGTCCGTGAAGCGAAGAGACGCGCTGCAACAGGCGCCTGGGTGTAGTCTGCCTCAGATCACTCCGCCACGGTGGTGCTCTGCCCCAATATCCCACTGAAAATATACGGAGTGGCGGAGGAATACCTTCTGATTGATTAAAAAGGCAAAGAGTGAAAGACCTATTTGACTCACCTACAGTTTGGATCTAAAAGTCTGACACACATCTGTCATTTCAAAAGAGAAATACTCATCGTTTTTGTCTTTTAGAAATAGTAATAGAAATCACTGGGGACAGATTTGTGTAACAATAAAAGCTTGTTCATAATAAAACATTGTATTTGATCAGGAGTTAAGAAAAGGCCACTGCACTCAGAATCAGAATCAGAATCAGAATCAGAATCAGAATCAGTATCAGAATCAGAATCAGTATCAGAATCAGAATCAGAATCAGAATCAGAATCAGAAGAAGTTTTATTGCCATTGTCCATGAGCAGAGCTCACAGACGAGGAGCTTACTCCTGTGATAAAGTGCAACATAGAACACACAAAAAAACACACTGAATAAATACAAATACAAATCAGGGCAGGAGGTAGAAATATAAACAACAGCAGCATCAGAACAACAGCAGTGCATCATGGGATATTTAGTGCCCAGTGTTATAAAGTGTCCAGTTTAGTGCAGGTTTAAGAAGTGTTCATGAGACAAACAGCAGAGGAGAAGAAACTGTTCTTGTGACGAGAGGTTCTGGTCCTGATGGACCGTAGCCTCCTGCCAGAGGGAAGTGGCTGAAATAGTCCATGTCCAGGGTGAGAAGTGTCAGCTGCTGTACGACCTGCTCCACCCGAGTCCTGGAGACGTACAGGTCCTGGAGAGATGGAGGCTGCAGCCAATCACCTTCTCAGCAGAGCACAATGTGCTGCAGTCTCTGTCTGTCCCTGTGGCCCCAGAGAACCACACAGTGATGGAGGAGGTGATGGAGGAGGTGATGGAGGAGGTGAGGATGGAGTAGGTGATGGAGGAGGTGATGGACTCAGTAATGGAGGAGGTGAGGATGGAGGAGGTGATGGAGGAGGTGAGGATGGACTCAGTGATGGAGGAGGTGAGGATGGAGGTGAGGATGGACTCAGTGATGGAGGAGGTGGAGGATGGAGTCAGTGATGGAGGAGGTGATGGAGGAGGTGATGGGAGGAGGTGAGGATGGACTCAGTGATGGCCGTGTGTAGAACTGGACCACCATCATCATCTGCCGGCAGCTTGTCTTTCCTCAGCTGCCGCAGGAAGTACATCCTCTGCTGGACTTTCTTGATGAGGAGCTGATGGTCGGCTCCCACTTGAGGTCCTGGGTGATGCAGGGGCCCAGGAAGCGGAAAGAGTCCACGGTGGTGATGGGGGAGTCGGTCAAGGCGAGGGGAGGCAGGGGGGCTGTGACTTTCCTGAAGTCCACAATCATCTCCACTGTCTTCTGGGCGTTGAGCTCCAGGTTGTTGCTGCTGCTGCACCAGGACACCAGCCGATCCACCTCCCTCCTGTAGACAGACTCATCCCCGTCCGAGATGAGCCCGATGAGGGTGGTGTCATCCGCAAACTTGACCGGTTTGACGGAGTCGTGGCTGGAGGTGCAGCAGTTGGTGTACAGGGAGAAGAGCAGAGGAGAAAGTACACAGCCCTCTGGAGATCCTGTGCTGATTGTCCGAGACATTCTTTCCCAGCCGCACGCGCTGCCTCCTGTCCGTCAGGAAGTCAGTGCTCCACCTGCAGGTGGAGTCAGGCACGTTGAGCTGAGCGAGCTTGTCCTGGAGCAGAGCAGGGAGGATGGTGTTGAATGCAGAGCTGAAGTCCACAAACAGGATCCTGGCGTAGGTTCCCGGGGAGTCCAGATGCTGGAGGATGAAGTGAAGGGCCAGGTTAATGGCGTCGTCCACAGACCGATTGGCTCTGTAGGCGAACTGCAGAGGGTCCAGGAGGGGGGAGGTGAGGGACTTGAGGTGGTGCAGGACCAGGCGCTCAAATGACTTCATGACTACAGACGTCAGCGCCACAGGTCTATAGTCATTAAGTCCAGTGATCCTGGGCTTCTTGGGGACGGGGACAATGGTGGACAGCTTGAAGCAGGTTGGGATGTGACATGACTCCAGGGAGGTGTTATAGATGTCTGTGAAGACAGGAGCCAGCTCCTCAGCACAGTGTCTAAGGGTGGAAGGAGAGACACGTCCGGGCCCGGGACTTTGCGGGGGTTTTGCTTCCTGAAAAGTTTTGTCACGTCCTGCTCCAAAACTGTGAAGGCAGTGGGGGAGGAGGAGGGTCTGAGGTGGGTTTCGTTGTGATGTCCATGGTGGTGATGGAGGAGGGGGAGGGGTGTGGGACGTCAAACCTAACCCTAACTCCTCACTCCTCACTCCACACTCCACACTCCATACTCCACACTCCACACTCCTCACTCCACACTCCTCACTCCACACTCCACACTCCTCACTCCTCACTCCTCACTCCTCACTCCTCACTCCACACTCCTCACTCCTCACTCCACACTCCACACTCCTCACTCCTCACTCCTCACTCCTCACTCCACACTCCACACTCCTCACTCCTCACTCCACACTCCTCACTCCTCACTCCACACTCCACACTCCTCACTCCTCACTCCTCACTCCACACTCCACACTCCACACTCCTCACTCCTCACTCCACACTCCACACTCCTCACTCCTCACTCCTCACTCCACACTCCACACTCCACACTCCTCACTCCACACCCGTGAGTGATGGCAGCCTTTCCTGTAGCCACAGCAGCCCTGGGGCAGACTGATTGAAGGCAGGCTGCCAATCTGCACCATCAACCCTCTGACCTCCAGCAGATTCACCCAGAGCCACAGTGAAGTGTCTTGCCTAACGACACAGTGACAGTGTGGACAGTGTGTGGACCGAGTGTCACTGGGGAAAAACATTCACAAGAAACAAGGAAGAAAACGACACCGACATTTTAAAATGATTATTATGGCCTTGTTTTAATTAGAAAATGTGGTGGGAAAATGCAAACGCCTCTGATGTAAACTTTAATATAGGCTCTGATCTTTTATCTGTTTCATCTCTTCTATCTCTTTTATCTCTTTTATCTTTTCTCAGTTGCATTCAACATTTATATGAACCAGGTATGAAGATGGGGACTGGATGCTGCACATCCTCAAAATAAATCTCCTCTTTGCTTTCCTAAAGTCCCAGGTCCGTCATTAACAACTACACACCTCACACACTTTCAACAAGTCTGAATAATACACTTTGTATAGTTTGATACATAAATAGAGGCTTTGTCTTCAAAACAGAAGATCAAAGATGTTTGTCCCGTTTAGTGGCAGTGTGAATGTGTTAAATGTGCTGATGTGTATCACACAGACCCTCCTGACCCAGAGCCCGGCTGTGGTCGGTCACACCGAGCTCACATTAACTGACCACACAGACTTTACTTGTGCAAGCACATAAAATGTATATATGCATGGAAATGTGAGGATGTGAGAGCAACTACAAAACCAGCAGATATGTTTCTATATCATCAAATAGAAAGTAACAAGCAGAAGACTTTAAAATGTGGTGTGATGTTTTTGATTGAAACCAATAAAAGTGAATAAACCTCAGAACCGTTTGTATGTGGAGTGTAAATATCTCGTCATGTGCACAGCCCAGTGTCGCATGCCCTTGGAATGAGTCTGCTTCATTTCCTGTTTCTCTTTTGGGTTTGAAAACCTCCTATTTTGCCCTTACTCACCCAATAAAAATGTAATAGGAAAGTGCATAATGTACAGCCTTACAGGCTTTCCTTAAAATTCCAGAGAGAAAAAGCTTCTCCCTTTGAAACATCTTTCTTCTTTGATTGTTTTTAAAGGTCAAAGGTCAGCACATACACAGAGTTGTTCAGTGGTCACAAGTGTAAGTGCCGTCCTTGTGCTGAGCAGCATATGATAATGTGCACGGAGCATAAAGCTCCTCTGTTTGTCTCTGAATAGTGATGATTCATATAGAGAAGAGAATCTCACCAGAAACACGGACGGTTCCATTTTTTATGACTCAAATGTGATAATGTGATGTGTAATAACTGATCAGATTCTACTGTTCAAATATTTCTGTAAATGAGCACCAAGGTTCGGCAAACAGTATTCTATATATACAGTATTCTATATATACAGTATTCTATATATACAGTATTCTATTTATACAGTATTCTATATACAGTATTCTTTATATACAGTATTCTATATATACAGTATTCTATTTATACAGTATTCTATTTATACAGTATTCTATATACAGTATTCTATATACAGTATTCTATATATACAGTATTCTATATATACAGTATTCTATTTATACAGTATTCTATTTATACAGTATTCTATATACAGTATTCTATATGTACAGTATTCTATTTATACAGTATTCTATATATACAGTATTCTATTTATACAGTATTCTATATACAGTATTCTATATATACAGTATTCTATATACAGTATTCTATATGTACAGTATTCTATTTATACAGTATTCTATATATACAGTATTCTATATATACAGTATTCTATTTATACAGTATTCTATATATACAGTATTCTATATATACAGTATTCTATATATACAGTATTCTATTTATACAGTATTCTATTTATACAGTATTCTATATGTACAGTATTCTATATATACAGTATTCTATATATACAGTATTCTATATATACAGTATTCTATATATACAGTATTCTTAGTTCAAGGTGGTGCAAAAGGATTTTGACCCTCGTTTCACTCGACCCTCTGTTACTTCTGCCTCCTGGACATTCAAAACAGGGAACATGTAAATTCTACAGTTCTCAGCCTTGCTCCTTGTGGCTAAAGAGGAAACTACTGAATCACAAAATGAAATAATGTACGACAGACCGTGGAAAACCCGGGTTAAATCTTCAAATGTGTATATTTAAATAAATGTGCACAGTTTTCATGTTCACCTCTGGTACTTCTATTTCTGTCTGAGGACTGAGTCAGATTCAGAAAAAGTTTCATTAAGACGCAGCATGTGCAGTGGACAGTGGACAGTACAGTGGACAGTGGACAGTACAGTGGACAGTGGACAGTGCAGTGGACAGTTGACAGTGCAGTGGACAGTGCAGTGGACAGTGGACAGTGCAGTGGAATTAAATAGACTCTTTTTTCACCCCCAGGTTCAGTTTGTTTTCGGGCCTGACAGGTTTGATTGTTCTTCCTCAGAGCGCTGTGTCGCTGTGCTGCTGTGTCGCTGTGTCGCTGTGCTGCTGTGTTGCTGTGTCGCTGTGCTGCTGTGCTGCTGTGATGCTGTGCTGCTGTGCTGCTGTGTTGCTGTGTTGCTGTGCTGCTGTGTCGCTGTGCTGCTGTGTCGCTGTGTCGCTGTGCTGCTGTGTCGCTGTGCTGCTGTGCTGCTGTGCTGCTGTGATGCTGTGCTGCTGTGCTGCTGTGTTGCTGTGTTGCTGTGCTGCTGTGTCGCTGTGCTGCTGTGCTGCTGTGTCGCTGTGATGTGTCTGGTCAGATGATTCAAATAGGTTTTGGTGCTGGGGACTTTAAACCGGAACACGGGGCCTTTTTACTCTCACACACTAAACTGAACTGGTTAATATCTCCAGCAGGACTCTTCACCTGAACCGACCGAGAGAGACAGAATTTAACCGGCAACTGTTCAGACAGACTCATGTTTACAGGTGATATCTGAGACAGACCTTTGTAGATCCAATAAACAAAACCAGCCGGAGTCGCCTGTGACGACTTAGGAGCTGCTCCTGAACGACGACTCGCACATTTGCAAGTCAAAGTTTTCGATGGGGAGCAGCTCCGTGTCATTTATAAGTTTCTGTACATTTTACAAACACAGGCTGTTTTTTATTACAATGTTTGTTTAACTTTCTATTTGTTCGGCCTGTAATTTTGAGCCATACAACCAGAGCTGCTGGTGACAGTGACCATGACAACAACAACAACAACAACAACAACAACAACAACCACAACAACAACAACCACAACAACAACAACCACAACAACAACAACCACAACAACAACAATCAGAACAACAACAACAACAACAACCACAACAACAACAACCACAACAACAACCACAACAACAACCACAACAACAACAACAACAACAACAACAACCACAACAACAACAACAACCACAACAACAACAACAACAATCAGAACAACAACAACAACAACAACAACCAGAACAACAACAACAACAACAACAACAACAACAACCACAACAACAACCACAACAACAACCACAACAACAACCACAACAACAACAATCAGAACAACAACAACAACCACAACAACAACAACCACAACAACAACAACCACAACAACAACAACAACAACCACAACAACAACAACAACAACCACAACAACCAGAACAACCACAACAACCACAACAACAACAACAACCAGAACAACAACAACAACAAGAACCAGAGCTGCTGGTGACAGTGACCACGACCGCTTTGAATAAGTAACAACAACAACAACCACAACAACACACACACACCACACACCACACACACCACACACCACCACACACACCACACACCACCACACACACCACACACCACACACCACACACACACACACCCCACACAACCAACACCCACACACCACCACACACCACACACACCACACACACACCCACACACCACCCACCACCACACCAACACCACACCACACACCACACCACACACACACACACCACACCACCACACACACACACCACACACCACACACACACACCACACCACCACCACACACCACACACACCACACACACCACACCAACACACACCACACACACACACACACAACACACACCACACACCCACAGCACACACCACACCCACACACCACACACACACACACACCACCCCCACCCACCACACACACCACACACACACAACACTACCCACCACACACCACACACACACACACACACCACACACCACACCACACACCACACACACACACACACACACACACCACACACAAACACCCACCACACACACCACCACACCCCACCCACACCACCACCACCACAAACACACACCAACACACCACACACCACACACACCACCACACACACACACCACACACACACCACCACACACACACCACAACACACACCACACACACACCCACCACACCACACAGCCACCACACACACACACACCACCACACCACACACACACACACACACCACACACACACCACACACCACACACACACACACACCACACACACCACACCACACCACACACACACACCACACACACCACACACACCACACACACCACACACCACACACCACCACACCACACACACACACACCACACCACACACCACACACCACACACCACACCACACACACACCACCACACACAACCACCACACCACACACCACACCACACACACCCACCACACCACACACCACACACCACACACCACCACCACCACACCACCACACACCACACACACACCACACCACCACACACCACACACCCACACACACACACCACACACCACACCCACACACCACCACACACACACCACACCACACCACCACACCCACACACACCAACACCACACACCACACACCACACACCACACACCACACCACACACACCACACACACCACACACACACCACACACACACCACACACACACCACACACACACCACACCACCACACACCCAACACACACCACCCACCACACACCCACACACACCACCACACACACACAACAACACACACACCACCACACACCCACACAACCACACTCACACCACACCAACACACACACACCACACACCACACACACACACCACCCCACCCACACCACACAACACCACACACACACACACCACCACCACACACCACACACACACACACACACACACCACCACACACCACAGACCACACACACCACCCACACCACCACACACCACACACCACACACCACACACCACACACCACACACACACCACACACACACCACCACACACCACACCACCACACACCACACACCACACACCACACACCACACACACACACACACCACACACCACACCACACACACCACACACACACACCACACCACCCACCACACACACACCACACACCACACACACACACACACACCACACCCACACACCACACCACACCACACACCACACACCACACACCACCACACCACACACACACCACACACCACACCACACACACACACCACACACACACACACACACACCACACACCCACACCACACCCACACCACACACACACCACACCACACACACACACACACACCACACCACCACACACCCACAACCACCACACACCACCACACCACCACACACCACACACCACCACACACCACACACCACCACACACACACCACACACCACACACCACACACCACACCACCACACACCACACCACACACACACCACACACCACACACCACACACACACACACACCACACACCACACACACACACACCACACACCACACCACCACACACCTCACACCACACACCACACACCACACACACACCACCACCACACACACACACACACCACACACACCCACACACCACACCCACACACCACACACACACACCCCACACCACACACACCACACCACAACACCACACACACACAACCACCACACACACCACCACACACACACCACACACACCACACACCACACACCACACACACCCACACCACACCACCACACACCACACACCACACACACACACCACACAAACACACACACACCACACACACACCACCCACAACACCACACCACACACACACCCACCACACACACCACACACACCACACACCACCACACACCACACACCACACACCACACACCCACACACCACACACCACACACACACACACACACCACACACCACACACCACACACACACCACACACACACCACCACACACCACACACACACACACCACACACCACACCACACACACCACACACCACCACACACCACACCACACACACCACACACACACACCACACAACCACCACACACACACACACACACACACACCACCACACACCACACACACACACACCACACACCACACACACACCACCACACACCACACACCACACACCACACACACACACCACCACACACCACACACCACACACCACACACCACACACCACACCCACACACCACACACCACACACCACACACCACACACACACACCACACACACACACACACCACACACCACACACACACAACACCACCACACACACACCACACACCACACACCACCACACACCACACACACACACACACACCACCACACACACACACCACACACCACACACACACACACACACCACCACACACCACACACCACACACCACACACCACACACCACACACACACACACACACACACACACCACACACACACACACACACACACCACCACACACCTGCAGCTGCTCTTTGGACTTTCTAGCTGCTCCCAGCTTCAGCAGGTTCCCTGAAACGGGCCTAACCTGAGCCTTTAAAGGTCAAATCTGCCTCGTCAGGGTGTGTGGAGATTCAGGAAGTGCTTTTTGATTTTAATTGACAATTTTGCACCTTTTTTCCAAACATTGTGAGGAGATGAAAAGGAGCCGATAGCGTCTAACCCCCAAAGCACAATAATTAAAGACAATATAGTTATGAATTTTTACATTTATGGAGGGGCCACCTGTGTCTGAGGGAGAAAACACATCTGACATAATAATAACAACCATTTAAAAATATTATTATTGTAGTGCAACTTTTTATTTATTTTATTCATAATTTCAAAGGGTAAACACTCACCCAGTCTCAGTTTGAACCATTTTAAACACATCGTTTCTGTCTGTCATTAGTTTGTAGATAAAATGAGTTTCTCACATTGTTTTTTTTGTCATATTGGCCTAAATAAAGAGTAAAAGAGCCTTTTGAAAGACTCTTTTTGAAAAGAACGGATCCAAAAGATTCGAGATCCCATCAAAAATATATATAAAATGTATAAAAAGTGTGATTTGGATAAAGAAACAGGACAGTATTTTTTTTTTTATTAAATGGAGAGTTTTTGGGGTGTGAGTTGGGTGGATTGGATTCTGGGGTGTTTGTGTGATATGATAAAAAACTGAAAATCATATGGTTTTTATTACAGTCCACGCCTCCATCTGAACCCCACTCAAGGAGTTTTTTTTGGGAGTAAATGAAACAAGGGCCCAGGTCTGTCACCAGTTCATTGTTCACGTACTCCCCCTCGTGGCAGCTCAGGCACACTACAGATTTGTTCTTTTTAAAATCATGACCAGAGTGAGGCCCCAGGTGGCGCTCTAGAGTCACTGTGGAAACTCACAGGTTCAGGTTGCAGGACTCAAAACTTTCCAGAGAGAAGAGGCCCCTGTGTCACCTGCTTTTACTTTCACATTTATCAAGGAATTTCAAAAGATTCTTACTTATTAAAATTCATGGCACTGTCAGTTTACTCGATCTATTAAGCACTACTTTTATTTAATATATCTATATCTATTAACACTGGATTAATATAGTTTTGAGGGAAAACTAAAGTATCAAGTGTCAAGTAGTGCACATCTGCTTCAATTTGTTGTGTCAGTTTCAATGTTTTTGCAAAAAAGATATTAATAAAATAATACAATCTGAAGCACTTATTGAAAAAAAACAAAACACTGAGGCTGAGCTGTAATTCAGGTCTGTCAAACTCAACACAAAGGTGCCGACACAATGTGGTGGTGTAAGGCACAAAGTCGTGTCTGATCCTGCCTCACCCACAAGGATCTGAGGTGATCTGAGGTAAAACGAGCATCACATCATCGTCCCACAGTTACAACCAGGAGCAAGAGTAAAAAGGACAACGATGAGAAGATGAATGTTAAGATGTTTTAAATAAAAGACATTTTTAGGAGGTTTTCGTCACAGGTGCAACATAAATCATGGAACAATGACGTTTCAGGAGTGAATCTTTACTGAGACGCTTTTTCATGTTTGGTGTCGATTGTCGTGTTGATAGTCGTTTAAAAAAGCTTGAATACTTCTGATTTATTTTTGACAGCTCTTCTCACAACCATCACATGCATTTTGCTTCTGGCAGAATGTGTGAGGGTGGAGGTGACCTATTTTAAACTGAAGAGGCGTAATTAAAGGTTTCAAAGCTTGGGATCAAATTTTAACACGTTTTTTTCCTGTATTCACAAACATCGTAGTCATGGCTCTGGGCGTAATGACGAGAATGAAAAACCAATATGACAAAGACGCGGTGGTATTTGGAATAATTAGTGGAAGCAAAAAAATGATATTTGAGAGTGTGTCTGCGGCAATGTCAGATAAAAATCATCATGACAATCGTGGTGATGTTCATTGAGTTAAAATGGTTCAAATATTAAAAATTATATGGGATTCACAAAAGAAAGTGTCACAGGCTCAGTCAGAAACATGTCCTCGCGCTCAGGGAGGTAATGGGTGACACACGCGAGGTCTTAACATGTAACTGTCAAAGTCCTGTCGATAACTGCCTCCTGACAAGCATCACGTTCCAAACAGATGAGAGGACACAGTGTCGTGGTAATTGCAGGGTGGTAACAATAAAAATAAAACATGTATCATTTTCACCAGCCACATAAAACCTGAAAGACAGTTCAGTAAGAGCCATTCACACTCACAAAACACTTTTGTAAGTCCCTAAAATATATATTAGTCCATGGACCAGACGGCCAAACTATGGTCATGCAGCTGTGGCTCCTCCTGAAGCCCCTGAGCCTGGAAGAGTCCGACTGAAATCATCATGAGCAGCGAAACGTCTTCACTTCGTCTTTTTGCTCTGGAGCCACAGGTCGACTTGACTCCTGACACACTTCTGAACGTGTCATGGTGCCATCTTGTCTCTCGTCCACAGCCCGACCTACACTTTCGTCCCAGTATATTTAAAGAGACACTACAGTTGGTCAGTTACATATTTAATAATTGGTCTCATCAGTTGAATATCTGAGGGTTTTTAAAAGAGAGATTTGATTTGGCAGTGCTGGAATGTAAAAGAAAATGGGTGGAACCAGTGAGACTATAAAGGTCGAGGCCATGTTCCCTTTAAGTACTTTTAGTTTTTGGGTGAACTCAAACAGAACCAGTGGACTCCCTCCGGGATGACATCTCAGTGACGCCAATGCCACAGGTTTGTTTGTGTATGTCCCACATGGCCTCCACTCGTCCTGGAGGCAGCAGGTGTTCTAGGGCCGCAGGGCTGGTCCTCGACCCAGGACTATTAGTGCCATTATTCAAGGAAGAGCAACATGAGTCTGGCAGAGTCATAGAAAATGACCTGTACCACTTTAATGACGGTGTCCTCGGCAGAGGAAGACTTCATGGGGGGGACATGATGACGGAGATCCTGGAATTTCTTACAAGATGAACAAAGTGGTACTAACGCCTGCTCTGACTTAAATCCAATGCAGCTCCTTTGGAAGAACCTCCTGGTGCTGCAGGCTGGACCTCGGGTTTCCTGGAGTCAGTGATGCTCTGTTAGGATCAGGAGGAGATACCTCAGAACATCTCGTCTCATTATGAAGATGCTCAGAGGGAAAACAAACCACAATATATGTAACATGTCAAATTAAACCGGAAAAAGGTGGTTTGCTCTCTTCAGGTGGGTGGAGAGTCCTTGCCTCAAGTGGAGGAGTTTAAGTATCTCGGGGTCTTGTTCACGAGTGAGGGAAG
>JAIEZT010000214.1:0-27500 GCA_019594935.1 Periophthalmus modestus | reverse complement strand
AACACATTTATACATAAAAATATACCAGTGTTTCAGTCTACGAAGTATCAGAGAAGTCCAGCCCACACGGGCGAGACACAGTGATGGTCAGGGACTCATGTTTGTAATAAAACATAGTGCACCATGATGCACAGGGTCAAGAGCATGGAGACATTCAACAGAGGCATTCATATAAATAACATCACCAAAGTCAAGAACAGACAGAAAAGTGGCGTTTACAAGTTTTTTACAAGCCTCAAATGACAGACAAGATTTTATATGAAAATAGAATTGCAACTTCAATTTGAGTCTGTGAGTCAATTTTTGAATATGTGGCTTAAAGGAAAAACAGTCGTCGATTAAAATCCCAAGATATTTATATTCTGACACTTTTTCAGTTGGTTTGCATCATTTGTGCTGATTTGGGGGGGATGTTGTTTAAAACTCTGTGTCATTCTCCTGAAAAAGTACTTTTAAATGAGTCTTTTTCAGCATATTCTTATACTTCTTCATTCTTACCCTGAACATGTTTTATCTCCAGATTCTCACGTAAATAAAACTCTGGCCCTTTAAACGTGACGTCATGACGTCACGAATGACCGGAAGTTACGACGTGTCTCGTTTAAAAACTTTATATTTTAAGATTTTTTTTTAAATATTCTGATTTCAGAGTCAGTTGTGCGAGTTGTTTGTATTTTCTGTGATTTTGAAAAGACGTTTTAGTGCAGTTCCCAGGGTGCAGTGCGCAGATGTGGAGCTGCGGGCTGAGTTAGCTGCGTTAGCTTCCTCCTGCTGCTCTGTGGAGTTGAGTTTATCTGTCAGCTAAACCACAGCAGCGAGCAGTCCACACGGAGACACCAAACTTCACTCAATTTAACACTTTTACTCCATTTCTGGACTATATTTTCTGCCTGACACGTCAAGGAGTTTGTTCACACCATGTTGTCGCTCTTTTGGCTAACAAGATAGTTACATTTTATAATCTAGCCACGATTAGCCGCTCAGCTACAGAAGAAGCACCGAGGACAGAGAGAGGAGGCACCGGGCCCGCCTCACACCGAGCACCGGGACTTTCACACCGAGCACCGGGACTTTCACACCGAGCACCGAGACTTTCACACCGAGCACCGAGACTTTCACACCGACCTGTTGATACGAGGCTGGGGAAGGAGAAGTGTATTTCTCTTAAACATTAGTTCACTTTTCTACACTGCTACTTTCCTCCAGGTGGGGAGATGATGAAGAGGAGTGTGTTTGGTGATGGTACGTGGCTGAAATCTCATTTGTAATTCACTCCGTGTGGCTTTGGTTTGTGCTTTTTGGGAGCTGACAAACGCACTTTGGAAACATGTCTAAACCAGCAAAGAAGAAAAGTTGCTTCCAGATCACGAGTGTCACCCAGGCTCAAGTCGCAGGTCACACCATCGCAGAGGACGCAGAGAGCATCGGGGACCCGGACGAGTCCCGGACAGATGATGTGTCCTCGGAGATCTTTGATGTGTCCCAGACAGACCTGGGGGACTGCATCTTCTCTGAGGACGTCCTGAACCACACTGGAGAGCACCTGAACGGGCCAGTGAATGGGATCCTCTCTATTAAGAGCATAGGCACAGGAGGTCGTAACACCCCAGTTAGTTTAGGAAGTGTGCCAGCTGCAACTCAGCCCATTGTTCCAACTCCTACCAGCCAGCCTTCATCTGTCTCCAGCTGTAGCTCCCGTTTTCGGGTCATCAAACTTGACCATGGCTCCGGTGAGCCTTTTAGACGGGGGAGATGGACATGCACTGAGTTTTATGAGAAAGAGTCAGAGTCAAATAGAACTTTGGACAGTGTGAAATCTGCTGTGACGTATGAGGCGAACACAGACAGTGGGCTCGGACTGGTCAGTAACTCTGTGGGTGCCCTTAGTTCTTTTTCTATTCAGTCTGTGGAGAGCATCGATGGTGGACACCCAAGAGTGCCCCTTCCCTCTTCAGAGCCGCTGCAACAAGGGTACACCTTAGGTCCACAGACGGGGACTGTACCAAGTGCCTTCCAGCCCACTGGATATGCAACTACAGTAACATCCCCATGTCAATGTGCAACCTGTTGTTCCACAGACTTTTATTCCTAACAGCCTTAATGGCGTCCACAAAGCACCCATGATGCCTCCCGCCGCACAGGCTCAGAAGCTTGCCTTTTCTAATGCTGCCATATTGCCTGGTTTGCCCGACTACCACCTGCAGCACTTTGGTTCAAACTCTCAGAGCTTTCATGCAACATCTCTACCAATGGTGCCTCCCAGCAGCCAGGCACCTTTAAGCCCCCCTGGTCCTGGAGGGCAAGGCCTTGTGGCTCAGGGTCCAGAGACAGCCTTAGCCCCAGCGGTGATCCCTGCCAGCCAGACCTCAGGAGCCCCAGTCATCATCCCCACCACCATCAGCGCGGCTCAGGCAGAAGACCCCAGGCCCGACACCCTGCCTCTATCCATCTCTACTGTCAAGCCACTCATCCCTGAGGGTCTCAGCCTGTCCGCTCCTGCTGTCAGCCTGTTTGGCATCGCCATTCCTGTGGATGGAGATGATGACAGGTAAGGGGGCACAGAGTGGGAAGAGCCACTGCTATTAGTACATTTAGCCACCACAGTTGTACGTGCTGATGAAAAAGTATTTTAAAATTATCACTTACACAAGGGTTACATTTCTGAAAGTTTACGTCAAGCATTCCCATTTACATTCTGAGCCTACACGTAGTTACAAAGATGTTCTGTTTCTGTTTGAGGGGAATAACGAGAGTCAAGTGAAGTGCTACTAATAGAAAATAACTTTCAAACCATAGGGTGACTTACAAAACTGTGATTCATGCAAATAAGTACTGTCACATTCTTGCTCTTCAGTAACCTGTACAGCACTTATATATTATTATATTATATTTTTAGAAACGTGGATGTCGTGAAGGTGACTCTATGGATAGAATGAGCAGTTTGCTGAAATGACTCTGTCCTGTTTTTGTTGAAATCCCTCTTTTGGTTAGGTGTGTTTCTGAGTTTTATGCATGATGAGGCTAGTGCGTATTTGCCAACAGTAACAAAGGCGACACTGGTGCTGTGTGCGGCTGTAACTATGGCGATTCTGGCAGCAGGACAAGACAGGATATGTCAGAGGTGAAGAGGACACACGTGGTCACATGCTCCGGCCGACTCATTTGTTTTCTTTCACAATTGGACCAGTTACATTAGTGTTGACGTGTGAAGTTCCAGTTTGTGACTTCCTAACTTTAAAGAGCCTAAAAATGTCACACATTTATTTACTATTGTGTTTAGTTCTTATTTTATACTGAGGTGATCTCACTTTTCGCTGTCTGAAAAATGTGAAATACTGAACTAGTTAATTTTAAATTGTTGTGAAATTGCAGCAGGCCAAACATATTCCTCACCTTCCTAACACATTCCGAGCATCACCACGTTTAGTTTATAAGCGTCTTTCTCAACTTTCTGAGGTTTGCTGTCACAGTAATGCTATAAGGCTAACAACAACTAGCATACTAACAGTGCACCTGCCTTACTTCCTGGTTTGCGGACGATAAAAATGCTTCAGAGTCAGAGTCAGACAGCACGCAGCGGCCTTATTTTGAGATCTGTCTTTACGATAAATCTCTGATGGGGCAAGACATTTTTGTCTGGTTAGCAGTACACCGCCCCTTTTAAGTTGTCTCCAAATCCACATTTAATTGAACTATATCCCAGCCGCTAACCACGCTTTTATCACTTCCCAATGAAATCCTTGGTTAGACGTGACTTTCTGTAAATCCAGCTGATAGCGTAGTTTGCGGCACACACCCCTCCGAGACGTGAAACCGACCTCCCCAGACTTTCCTTCTCTTGTTCGCAAGTGCTGGAATCTACTGTCATTGTATTGTTCTGTTTTGAATTAAAATACAGCATAAAAAGTGGAACAAGCCCATGTGGGGGTGGGGTTGCAAGATGAGAATGATTTCCTCCCAGCTTGGAATGGTTAGCATCTCCACTCTGCAGCCTGCAGCTCGGCCAGATCCAGTGATCAGACTGGCCCAGAGACAAATTACTTTCCCTCAGTAAAATGCTCGTTATTCTTACTTATTACCACTCTCTGAACAGACTCTGCCCTTTTTTAGCTGCAAAGCCTCAAACAGTAATTTTACATAGTCATTAGCAGCAATACAACTGTCCTAAGCAGCAATTAGTAACAGCTGGTCCCTGTTGAAGTTGGCGATTGTCCCATGATCTGTTTTGTTCATAATAGTGAGTGGGGTTGTCAAACGTGTTGAAAATTGGATACTAAAACTATTCTTTAAACTGCATCAAGCATCGATATAAAACAAATAGCATAAACAGGAAATGTAACTTTCCTGAGCAGTTTTAGAATGATCTTGAGCCATATCAGAACTAGTTTAACACCAGGTGGTTTCAAGTGTCAAGCAGCCAGCCCGTTTCTCAGTCCTGAAATCAAGTTTTAGGTTTAGTATTGTGAAAAGAAAAATGGTGAGTAAGTGATACTCTTGTGTTATCGCCTTTGTTTTTAGGTAGGTCACCACTCTCCAGGTTTTACAAAGGAAGGGAGTTTTTTTTCTAGCCTTGGCTGATTTGTAATGTTTACGTAATTTTAAATCCATTTTGCCAGTGGTTTCGGGTTAAAGGGACACTTGTGTAACTTTTCCGATGGTGGAGTCGTGTGTGTGCTCGTCTCCATGGAGATGCTATTGTCTGGAATGTTCCATAGTATGGCATTAAACTCCTCTGCCTCAATGGAGAAAAGCAGCTGACATCACCTGACCCTGTTACAGGTTGGATTTGTGCAGATGTGGCCCTCACACTAAGGATGCACATTGTTAAGGGATTTCTGCTCGGTATAAAATGCAAAATAAAATGTATTCCAAACAGCCAAGTGTAATACTATTTACAGTATTGACTTATTCAGTATATGAAAGCTGGAACAATATATTTTGGGGCACAATATGAACCGAGTGTGCGATTCCTTTGCAATAGTGGGAAGATTTTAGGCATTTTTATGTATTATAATAAGATTTGAGCTATAGAGGGATGAAGAAGTAACTTATTGGTTCATTTTCTGTTCATTTGTTGCAGCTCAGGCTTTTTAATGATACAGTCTGTTTAAACACTGGTTTACTCAGATTATCCTGCTTTTGTCAATGGCATAAAGTACTTTTCAGTATTGCAATATTTCTCTGTAGCAATAAATTGTGCTTAAATTTTTTCCGTGACTAAAATCATAATGGAGACGAGCATTTGACTGACTCTGGTGACCTTTGGCTTTAGTTTGACTTGCTACAGATTGTACTCAGACCCTGACATTTTCCCTGTAGAATCGTAGCGTATAACTGACAGTTTTGCAGGATTTGACACTGTGACATAACTTTATTGTATCATATAAAACGTGGGAGAAAACTGATTGCTTGTTAAATGACGTTTGGCACTTGCCTGTGTGATACTTTGCACTTGAAAAACAAAATGTAACCACAGCCTTTATTTGAATGATGTTCGCTGATGTGCAAGTAAATAGTTGTTGAACCTGTATGGTGATCTAAAGCTGACGGTTTCACAACACGAGCCCACGATTATTACATGTAGAATTAGGCACGATTCTGCTGCATGTTCATACTGACTTGTGCAGTCGTCAGAGTCGTGATTTGTACATTGTCCTGTGTTATTGAGCTGAACGACGGGGGGCAATAGTGACAGAAATGAAGTATGTCAATGTTTTTGGGGTAACCATGACGACGACATTCAGATATGTTAACGATGCATTTGAAAAGTGTTGAAATGTGCCTTTAAATGTCTTGGATGAGGTTCAAGTATCGCACAAAAGTAAAATGAACCATAACAGTGTAAAAATACCACTTTATACCCTGAAAGATTAAACTAGTTTATCTTTTATCATAACCGGTATGTACACATTCACAACTTTTGTTATTTTTTGACAATCATTTAGAAAATGTATTTACTTTGTGAACATATTATGGCTGCAAACCATTTTCAGAGCTAATATTCTCATTTAGCATATCTCCATAACAACATTCACTAGTTGTTAAATTATGATTTCCATAAATGAAGAGGATTCAGAGGAGGTTCCAGACGAGTATTTGAGTTTCTGCTCTTTGTGTTGACCCTGTGCATGTTCAGGTCGGTGTCGTTCCTCTTTGTGTTTTACCCTGTGGCAGTTTGTCAGTTTAAAGAGTCGGGGAGAGTGGATTTGGGATAATTGTCTTAGCTGTGTGTGTTGGGGGTGGAGTTTACATTTCAACAGCTTATTTTTGTTGACTCGTCTTAACTTCTTGGGACACATTCCAGGAGCTCGAAATGGGCAGCAGCTTGTTCAGACGGGACTTTAGCCACTTTTCCTGTTGTGTTGAGCCCTGCCCTGCTCATAATCACTATGGACAGAGTGTTGGGATGAGACGCTTCTTTTTATGCCATTTTGATTTAATGATTCCACTAAAACGTCTTTTGGAATGTGTTTTTATAGTCTGTATAGTCAACACGATGATGATGAATGATTTAAAAAGGCAAAATAAAATTGAACTGGTCAAAGTTTTACAGATGTTTAGCGGCGTCTTCAGTCCTGGTCAGATTACAGGTGGACACTGTCTTATATTTATGTGATCGAGGACCTAACTGCACTGAAACTAACACCTGTTTGTTACCAAGTTCTGTTGAAATACATGAAGTGTGAACTGGTCCTGAGTCACATTTTGCATAATCGTTCAGGTCCCTCACTCCTGTTAACTCTCTGGCTGTCACTATTATGTGATTTAGGTCTGAGGATGAGTTATAAATAGGAGATAAATTGCGTCTAAGCCCACTATTTCTGCTCAAAGATGGACAAACACGGCGTCTTAAACTCCCCTCTTAAACCTTCTCTTTTCTTTGAAGATAGTGAGGTGCAGGTCTTGGTCAGAGGGTGAGTCGCTTTGAGATGGAGACGTCTTCTGAAATGTCCTCACTCTAAAACCTTTGTCCAACTGACAGATTTTGACTGAATCTTTCCTTTGCTGTGGATCAAACCTGGACAACTCAGGAATTACACAATCTGAGATATTATTGAAATGGTCAATAATTCACAATTATTCTGATTAATTGCTTCAAAGCTATTGGACATTTTAGGGCAATTCACCTTGTTCAACCAATTTTCAGTTCATAGTGCCAGATTTGAGGCAGATATGGGGACATTAATGATTGAGAGAAGACTAAAATATGTTACTGCACCAGTCACATGCCTCATAGAACAAGTCCACAGGGTTTTAAACTTAAAGGTCACATTTTCTGATCTGTTCTGATGTTTCCTCATCACAAACAGACCTGGAGTCGTGTTTTCTTTCACTCATACATGTCTAACACACATTTAAGTTGAGTTTAAGCTCCACACACCTTCACTAGAATCATTTGAACAATTCCAGCCCTGAAATTTCCCGTCTCTACCGAAAAAAAGGTGAAAAGTAGCTGTTAACTTGAAAACTACCACTTGATAACATGACAAGGCAGAACAGAATTTTGAGGTTAGGAGATAGTTTAATAATAAGTGTTACTCAGACGTGTGTGAGTGAAACAAAACACAACTACGAGTTAAGAACATTTTGTGAAATGTGTAATGAAGGACCTTTAAACATTTGCAGGATGTGTAAATAAGAATTTCATAACTGCATGACATTTGAATTGTGATGCCACTTCCTCTGCTGCTGTAGCACCTTTACATTTTACAAAAAACATTTATAATTAGTCTTTCCGTGTGCTGTTTGAGTCTCGTAGATGTTTTGGCTGACAGTCACAGAGGTTATGAACTGTAGTAAAGAAAAGTTGACCCTGTCCACTTTCTCAGGACGCTGTGGTCAGTCATACAGTTAGAATGGACCTGTCGAAGCAAGTAAAACAACTGAAACAACAAAACACACATTCATCCTCTGACTCATTTGTGTCCGGGTGGTTCACTGTGGCCACGTATTTGACTGTGTGTGTAATCTTGCCCACAAAAGTCTGAGCGGAGAGAACAGGTCGGACCCCTCCTCATGTGGTCACAGTATGTTAAGTATGCAGAAAAGAAAAGAACCCCTCAGACCAGAGAGAAAAGCTGTTGACAGGTCCCTGTTACCGGTCTGTACTTGCTGTGTGTGATGTACCAGCGTATACCTTATACCCTGAGCTTGGAATGTAACAATAGCTTGGAGATGGGTTCATCAGGACAATTGAGCCTTTATGTAACAGTATTTATAGTAGGTTCATTTTGAAGTTGGACAGTTGTACTCTTCTGTTTATACACTGCTCCTGTTTGTGCTTTTAATAATGAAAAGTTAAACAGATCTGTGCTCTGGACGACAGGGCTGATCCACGTGAGCAAACATCTAATTGCCAAGCTTCACGGTTGGTTTATTATTTGTTTTAATTGAGATTCTGTTCAAAGTTTACATTTTAAACACATTCAGGGCATTATCGCATTATGAACACGGCTCTATGTGACACAAACCAGCGACATGCATTTCAGATGTTTGCAGAAGTCCAGTTTAAAGGGTTGGTATGTTTTATGTAAATATAGGTCAGGTTTTTTTAGTTTGCATAGAAAAATAGTGTTACTTAAATAATTTCATGATTGCAACTCGCAAACTGAGATGTCAATAGAAAGTGTAACGTAGAGACCCACTAGAAAACAGTTATACACATCAAACTGTGCTGCAGTGGTTGAAGTTAAAGTCACAAAGTGGGTCTGAAGTCTCTGATCTTTCACCTTATGCCTGTTTAGGTTTACAGTAAAGTCAGATATTTCTGTCTACTTTTAAGGAAGTTGAGTTTTCTGTCCGGCTGCCCTTTGCATATATGGTCGAGCAGTTCTGTAAAGCGTCGCAGACACGTTTCTGACATTTCCTTATTTATTAACCAACTTCTTATACTATACTTGACACTGTAAGAAATTGCCCCAAGTTGTTTCTGGGGCAGTTCCTTCTCTTCAGGCAGGTCCGAGAACCCCCGGAGTCCAAGATGTATGAAAAGTGAGTAATGAGGATGTGTGGAAAGCCTGGCAGGCAGCTGTATTTGAGTCATCCATCCTCTCCCTGTGCACAGACGCCTTCAGAGATGCAGAATGATGTGGTCCTCTTCATTTTGTCATGTTTTTGTGCTTTGTGTGGCATTGACAGGAAGTTGAACAGAGTAAATATGAGACGAGGGTGTGTAGTTGGTTCCGTCCTTTCAGAAATGTGAAGATGCAGGGAAACAGTTTGGTTTTTATTCCTCTTGAGGCTTTTGTTTCGTAAGGTTCCGGAGTTAAAATATTGGTTTCAGTCATTTCAAGTCAAATATATGGACAGATGACACAACCCCAGTGTTTCTGACGCTGGTCCGTGTAGAGCTGCTGGTGCAGGCTCCTTCTGGTCGGGCTCTGGCTCCTCTGCAATTGTAGTGTTTGCGTAATTTGGACTTTTTCTCCAGACTTTTTGTTATTATTTGGTTTAGGTCTTGGTTAGAACTACTGTAGCATTATTGTGGTTCTGCTGTACTGCCTCTTTAGCTCTCATTTAGTCCTGGAAGGTTATTTTGTTTTTTATACCTCACATTTTGTGTTTTAGGTGTGAAAAGTGTGTTAAAAGTTTGAGAGCCAATATCACATATTAGTGTTAAAATTATTGTGAGAATTTAATTATTCTCAATTCAGTGACACCAGAACCAAACAGTAAAATACATTAAAAATACATTACTGTGTCTCAGTCTATAAACTACTATTCCTCAGTATGTGACCAGCTTTTACCAGATAAAACTTTCTGAAGCTGATGTAGTGTAAGAGTGAAGCTCTTTACTTTTGGGATAACTTTATTGCAGCGCAGATCGAATCAAAATGAATTCTGCTTTTAAACTTGTCCCAGTTATGATCTTTTTACTATTATATTCTGACCTCACGATCATCGATTAACCAGATATTCTTGACATCCCGAATGCAGTAGAAAGGTGCAGATTTTGTACGACACCAGTAGCTTCCTGCTTTGTTTTGATGTTTCACATTTGTCAAAGACTTCCTCTGTTGACTTGTTTGCGTCGTAAGTCTGCTTGTGTGTATTTCCTCCTTTGTGAAACACCTTGGCGGTCTGAAGTCACGTGTTCATTGAGCAGACCCTTCACATTGAAGCGGATGTGAGTCATGTTACACACTCTGATAACTCTGTTTGCTCAAAACTGCCGCACAGAACAGGCTCTGACTCAGGTGGATCTGTCATAATCAGTAGATCAGCACAGAATTCACAGAAGTGCTGATATCTCTCATTTTCCTGTGTCTTACAAGGTGTTTCCTGTGTCTATCGGATCACTCTGCTCACTCAGATCACTCTGCTCACTCCCCAGAAATGACATGTCACTGACTTATCTGTGTCTGATTACAGTCTAATTTCCTGATAAAGAAATCAAATCAAGATCTGACCTCTTAACCTCAGCTCCAGTGTCAAAAAGAAAGTCCGAAAAGAAGTCCCGAAAAGAAGAAATATGATTGAATTCAAAACACTGTCATTCAATTTTCAAGTCATTCAAATACAGCTAAGACAATTTTCTCAACAAAAAAAAAATTAAAAGGCTCTCCATCAGTGCCAGTGACAAAAAAAGTCAAATTTCTTCCTCCAAAGTCTGAAATCTAAAAGACACTTGTACTAACGGAGGAGAGGTACCAGACTGTGAGCTTGTGCCGTAATATATTGTACTTGTATCTAGCAAATATTATTTAAGAAAATATTGGCAACAGTTTTTTTCTTTTGACAAGAAATAAATAAATAAAAAATTGGTTTATGCCTTATGATAGATGAGTTTGCGATGTGGCCATGACCACGTCTTTGGCCTGTACTAAATGACACATTCTGACACGGTGGGTCAGGCTGCCCCCTGCCCCCTGCTGCCCGCTGCCCCGCTGCCCCCTGCCCCGCTCCTCTGTGAGACTATTTCTGCTGTGTTCACACAAACCTGCCTCTGAATTCTCTCCATGAATCAGTGCTAAGTTTAACATGTCCGGGCCTCTCACCTGGGCTCATGTTCGAGGCGTTAGTCATAGTTTGTCACATATTGAGTAATTAGCATATCTTCTCAGAGCTTTGGCCTTTGCTCTGCGCCGCTGTCTCTGGTGAAACTGGGTCATCAAACGTGAGAAGGAAGCAGATTGTTTATGTTGTCAGTCAATCATGAAATAACAGCCTCTTGGGTATTTCTAGAAATCACAATGTTTGTTATGGAAGGTGCAATTTGTAAACAGTAAAAAGAGAATCTACATAAATCAGCATTTACAGTACAAGAATTCATCTGCTGTATGGATCTATAATATAACATCATTTACACGTCAGATATTTAAATAGTCACATAAAGGTGAAATCTGTGTGGACTGTACGACTCACACAGGCACCTGGGGCATTTTGTTTGTCCTGGGATGTTATAGGTTGAATAAATTGATTTAATTTGAGAGTTGCTATGATTGTTGCATATTTAAATACATATAAATGATCATTTTCATTTTCTGATAGTGCCAGAATTGTACCTCAAAGTCAGGAAATACAGCCAAATATCACTCTCAAATGAACAGTGTTGTCAGGAAGTATTGTGTAATTGGAGAAATCTCATTAAGAGCCGGACATTCTGCAGTTAAAGTACACTTGATATTAACGTTGGCTCTGTCAGTCGTTTCTTTTTTGTGTGAGAATAACGATGAGGAGCAGTTTGTCAGACCTGACTGTGCTGGATCATGCTCCACAGACACGTCTCCACTTTATTAAACTGAATAAGTCTGATCTGGACCCAGTGTCGGGTCAAACGGAGCAGAGTCTGAACTCAAACCTCTGTCTGTGGATTACTCTGACTCATTTCTGCTCATGGTAACAATTATGTGCAACTTGGGCCCAAATTAACACTGCTCAGTACGAGAATGCACACACCCGTGTCACATATTTCACATCATCTTTCAGGACATTTTATTATCAGTTGAGAAGGTCCTGTCTGCACTGTCGGCTGGATTTAACTGGGGAAGTTAAAGGTAGTGGCCCGCCCCCTGAAGGACTGCTTTTATTGGTTTCCACAGTCCTGGGGCGGGGTGAGGAGGTGGGGCAGAGTAGTCAGTGGCGGTTCGTGTACAGCTGGATCAGGTCTAAGTTGGAGATGCCTCATGCAAAGGGTCACGTCCCTGTTTAGCACAGAGGCGTCCTGTGGCTCTGGCAGAACCAGAGCATTATCCTGCACAGAATCAGAATCAGAATCAGAAGAAGTTTTATTGCCATTGTCCGTGAGCAGAGCTCAGACTAGGAACTTACTTCGGTGATAAAGTGCGACATACAACAACACACACGCAAAAAAACACACTAAATAAATACAAATAAGGGCATGCAGGAGGTAGAAATATATACAATAGTAGAAATATATACAATAGTGGCATCAGAAACAACAACAACAGTGCAACATGGGTTATTAAAGTGACCAGTGTTATGAAGTGTCCAGTTTAGTGCAGGTTTATGAAGTGTTCATGAGGGAAACAGCAGAGGGGAAGAAACTGTTCTTGTGACGAGAGGTTCTGGTCCTGATGGACCGTAGCCTCCTGCCAGAGGGAAGTGGCTGAAATAGTCCATGTCCAGGGTGAGAAGTGTCAGCTGCTATACGACCTGCTCCACCCGAGTCCTGGAGACGTACAGGTCCTGGAGAGATGGAGGCTGCAGCCAATCACCTTCTCAGCAGAGCGCACAATGCGCTGCAGTCTCTGTCTGTCCCTGGCAGTGGCCCCAGCGAACCACACAGTGATGGAGGAGGTGAGGATGGACTCGATGATGGAGGAGGTGAGGATGGACTCGATGATGGCCGTGTAGAACTGCACCATCATCTGGACCGGCAGCTTGGCTTTCCTCAGCTGCCGCAGGAAGTACATCCTCTGCTGGGCTTTCTTGATGAGGGAGCTGATGGTCGGCTCCCACTTGAGGTCCTGGGTGATGCAGGTGCCCAGGAAGCGGAAAGAGTCCACGGTGGTGATGGGGGAGTCGGTCAAGGCGAGGGGGGGCAGGGGGGCTGTGACTTTCCTGAAGTCCACAATCATCTCCACTGTCTTCTGGGCGTTGAGCTCCAGGTTGTTGCTGCTGCACCAGGACACCAGCCGATCCACCTCCCTCCTGTAGACAGACTCACCCCCGTCCGAGATGAGCCCGATGAGGGTGGTGTCATCCGCAAACTTGACCAGTTTGACGGAGTCGTGGCTGGAGGTGCAGCAGTTAGTGTACAGGGAGAAGAGCAGGGTCAGTGTGCAAGAGTCAGAACACACTCAGCACAGGGTTAGTGCGGAAGAGTCAGAACACACTCAGCACAGGGTCAGTGTGCAAGAGTCAGAACACACTCAGCACAGGGTCAGTGTGCAAGAGTCAGAACACACTCAGCACAGGGTTAGTGTGCAAGAGTCAGAACACACTCAGCACAGGGTTAGTGTGCAAGAGTCAACGTTTAAGAAATGTTATGTGTATTAAAAGGGGTCAGTAATGAAATCTATTTAAAAATGGAGAGAACTAGAGTCTCAAAGCCTTTTGCCGTGTGTATGTTTGGTGAAGTTGGTTTGTTTTTCTTTTTAATGGAGCTGCACAATGTCTCAACTGAATCAAAGTCACAATTTGCGTCACAATTATCGCAATTATTTAGATAACAAAATGTCCTCTGCAAAGAACAAAATATCCCGTCTTTTTACAGAACAAATCAGTATTTTATTGTACCTGTAGTTTAGACATCTACAGACATGTTCTGAACGTGGGATTCTTTTATGAGCTTCAGTCAGTCCCTCAAATGTAACGCAGAGCCCCACTTTTTAACAGCAAATCTAATCAACATGAGTCAGAGTAAGAGAAATCTCAAATACATTTATTTTTTTAAATCATACAGCTCTGGTGCTATAATCGACAGACTGTTTCACTGCATTTAGTTTTTCCTGTAATCTCCCCTGTTCTTGTAAATAGTTTTGTAGTTCCTTTTTATTCTTTTAATGCACCAAAATAGGAGGATGGGACCAAAGAACATGTCAAGTCTTTGAAAAGCACCTTTAAGCGACAAGAATAATGCTTTTTTTCATATTATATTTGAGCTGGAACGTGTCTGTACAATGTGTGTTATTCCCAAAATAATAAAAAAATATATGAAAAAATAATAATGTAACTAAATATTTTTATCTTTGAATCCAGGTTTAGTGTTTTTTTCACCTCATTTTCTCCTGAAATGTTACGTCTTTCTAAGCTTCTGGTTTGGCTTTTGACATGTTTGTAGTATCTTTCCAGATTCTCATTTTACTTTTAGAAACACCATCTTAGCCAAGCTGTAAAATCTACTAAAAGAGAACATTCAAAGCCGTTTTTTGCTGCTGATTCCCTGAACGCTGCCTACTCTGAAACCCTCTTTTTCTGACCATTTTAAACAGTAAATGGGATGTAGTTTGCCAGACACCACTGTAGAAAAAACAGCTTTCCTCATTTGACCCTAGAGGAGCTTCGGGCCCGTCACTCAAGGTTTACTCTGTCTTATTTTTGTTTTCACTGAAGTTTGACTAAACTTGTTCTGTGCATTAGTTAGTTTACTAAAGCGGGGCGTGGTGCTGGCAAAAACTCACAAAAGTACAACTGTGTACAAATCTGCACTAGTACAGCTCTTTGACATGTAAAACGACAGATTTAAGGGAATGTATCATGACATTTACCATTTTTGTCCTTAAAAACGTGAAACACAAAACTAGTTCATTTCAGTGGTTCACTGTTCTTCCTGACATCCTAATTATTCACCATGATGAGTTTATAAGCACATGTGACAACTTGCAGAGGCCAGGGGGGAGTTTGCTGTCATGTTAATGTAAATAACGACCATCATCCTAACTCACATTTTGTGAATCTTGGGCAAGAAAATGCTTCGTTATTAGATGCAGGCAGCACACATCAGATCTGTACAACACTTCTGTCCTGGGATAAGACTAATTCTGCTCAAATACAGGGGAAAAATGTGTATAAGGTATTTAAACTCACAAACAACAACAAAAATCCAGCTAACTCACTCCGTGTCTTCTCCTTTCTACTGTTACAGATCTTTAATAATCACAGTAACATTATTGACTAAAGGCACTTCCACCTTCACGTGTTTCGTTCTGTGTTGACTGAAGGGAATTTATTGGCAGGTTGTCAAGTTTTATGTCCTCTGTAAAGTTGGAATGGCATGACACATATTTTATAATTGAGTTACAACACAGGTCAATCAAATATAAAATGACTCTGCATTAAAAAACATTAAATCATGAGAACACATGCGATCTTAATACAGCTGCTGCCTTCTTCTTCTGTGGCATTAACTCGACGAGCCTTTTGTGATCGTTGTTTGAATGACAGTTATGTTGAGTCCTTCCAGTTAAAGCTCTGACAAACAGGGTGAGGTCAGTGTAATAATGAGCTGTTCTGTGCGTTCAAAGTTAATCACTAAATGGTTGCATGGCTTTCGACTAAACCTTTGCCAATTCCAAAGTTACTCCTTTTTGTCCTGGTGACATTTCAGTCGTTTAAATGGACGACAGACAAGTGAACACATGTCTAAGAGAGATTTTTCTTACATGCCAAAAAGTGTAAGTGATGTCATTTAAGTCTGATTGTCACTGTATTGTCAGGTTCTGTCTTGTGCGTTGAGGTCAGAGGTGAGGACTTTTTAAATGGTTGTCATGTTTTGGAGGTTTCTCACCGGGGGCTGTAGGTCGGCTGTGATGGTTTTGTTATAAATCTCTTCCTCCACTTGACTTAACACGGTCAAGTCTTTGCTCTCACCTAGATTCACTTAACGGGGGAAGATCTGCTGCAAATTCTCAGTTTTCTGAAAAACATTGAACAATATGGACCTAATTTAAGTAGGTATTTGGCCTGTTTGACCCTGAAATTATAATTATCTGAGCAGCATTTATCCTTGAGGTGTTGGGTGGGGCTGTTCCTGGACAATGACCAGATCCACGCTCACGTGCCGTCCTCAGGGCCTTTAGGAGACACTGTTCTGTCTCAGATGTGAATAAGGCCAGAGCTGAGTCCACTTCGGCAAAATGTTTTCACAATAGAAAGATTTATATGAAAAAAACAGACACTAAATTTGGATTCAAAGACAAAAGTATTGAGTTACATTCCTCTTAATAATCGATTACAGCATCAGACCTGTGTGATTTTTTTTTTTTTTATTAGATTTGCTGTTAAAAAGTGAGGTTCTGTTCAGATAAAAACTACATACTCATTTAAGCAGGTGTTGATGATAAAAAGTCACATTCACTGGACAGAAATGAACCTTTCTGAATGTTTTTAGAATTATCAGAGCAAATATAACACCCACATGGACTAGTATACGTCCATGGAGCTTTATGGAGCCTTCCTGAGCCTAAATACTGAGATCTTTTTGTATCATAATGACAGTAATCTGTATCTAAATATAACTCACACCAAATCATCTTATTCAGTCAAACTGTCATTAGTCAGCACATTATTCCAGGTATCGATAATGAAAAAGTCACAGACAAAATGAACCCTGTAGAAGATCTTGAGGTGGGTCAGAACAAGCAGAAGACACAGACGAGTTTACACCCAGGGAGCACTACAAACTACGACTGAGGGAGCAGATATATCACTACATTATAAAGTACTACGATTTAAAGTTGAAATGCGTAAATAAACAGTTTTTTATTTTCATTGTGGTATTGGGTATTGAGTAACGAGTCTATTTCTTAGAATTGAAATGAAGTTTGAGATTTTTGTATCATGATGACTCCAGTCTGTATCATTATTAGACGGTGAACAGGCTGATGTGAGTCATATTCAGCCAAACTCCGTGTAAACTATCATCACTCGCATTATCCCAGATTATTGTACCAGATAATATCTATTTTAATTTGAACTGACCCCTGTTTGACATTTGCCTTAAGACAGGTTTTAAATGACTGAAAAGTGTCTTTGTGAAAGGTTATCTCTGCAGAAACACGGGTCTAAGCACATTCTAAGTCGACTCAAAGAACATATCTATGACTTTATCAATCACTAAGTTCAGATGAGGTACGGAGACACGCCTCCGAATCTCTGACATTCACTCTTGGACACGTTTCCCCTTCTTACATTTCTTTCTCCTAGAAATCTTGTTAGACTTTGGTGTGTCTTAGACTTTGGTTCACTCCTTTAGCAGAAGTGAGGCAACTGTGAGGTGGTGCTGTGCAGTTGGAGGGTGTGGTGGAGATAAATCTGCCAGAGGCTCCGATATGGAAACTGGTTGTAAATCACTGCTGACAGAGCGCTACAGTAGTGGATGTTTAACCCTCTTTTCCTGCGTTTGTAAATAAATTCCTTCACTTTTGTTACGGTCGCAAAGCTCGTGAAAGTTGCATTTACGAGGACCACCTTCGTTTCCATTGTAGTCCCACCCATAAAGGTTTTACACACAGGGCCGACCAGAAAAGGACGAGAAAAGGACGAGAAAAGGATGAGAAAAGGACATTCAGTGGCCTCCAGCAGGATGAGCTGTGCTGTACAAACAGTAAAAGTTAATTAACACACTCTCCTTCCTCTTTGTCTTAGGAGGCTGTATAATCTTGAAAATGTTAGATTGTCTTGGTCCTTTTACTTTTACGTCCACAGTCCTCATGTGTTGCAGTTAAATCTTATGCTACTGTTGAATTTAAAGTCAGTTGCATTTATATTGTAAATGAACACAAACTGATTTATAACCTGAATACCCAGAATGCTCTAAATATGTTGGTATTGGTGAATAATGTTTCTCTCCAACTTCATCACTGATTTGAAGAGCAGTCATTTCATTTCAGGAGTGGATCGACGCTAACGCAGACGTCACTAGGACTCTGCCAAAGATGGAAGGATCGATTGTGATCTAAACTTTGGACGATCTTGATAAAGCAAACACATTTTAATCGATCTACAGCCAATCCTGTGACAGTACGAGTGTCTGGTACTGAAGAGGAATCACCGCTCTCTTATTTATTTGAACACGCCGAGTCAGGGCCCGCGGCACATCTCTCTCTGTCTCCTCACGAGTCTTTTTTAGTTTTTACTTAAATCTGCTCCATCTGAGTAAAAAATGCAGTGCCTCCTCTGACTGTGCAGTTTCATCCTGATCCAGCGCAGCAGCTCCTCACCTTTTCTCATCTCTCTCTTGTGCTTCTTATCGTTATAATCCAAGTTACGGATCTATTTTCTCAGCGTTTATGAGTGAAACTTAAGACCTAATGTAGCTCAGACATGTGTTTTCTACCAATAGTGGGAATGTCCTATATATTATACAAACTTATTCTAAAACTTGAAATGTTCCTCTTGAATTATTGGTCCTATCAACACAAAATAAAAACAGTAGTGATCCTCACAGCCTGCACCTAAAGTCAGTTTTCAATAAGATGAAGGAAGATCATATTGATCGATCTGGATTTTCAATTCAGAGGAAAACATTTTTTTTTCCTATATCACCCAACCCTAGAACTGACAGTGTTTTCCCAGATATTCAGGAACGGCGCCCCTTGTGGTTGTCTGTGATATGGGGCTAAGCAGGTGATGGACTGTTGAGGCAGGGGTTGATTTAAACTCATAACTTTAGTGTTGACCCTCTTTTCTCTCTGCTCCATTACCCCTCAGCATGTCTCTGACACAGGCCGTGCTCTCTGTCCCAAACACTTATGTCCCTCCTGCCTCGGCTTCCACCAAAACACAGGAACTAATCTGCAGACTTCTTCTGGGCCTTCGGCCGGGGCAGATTACGAGGGTCACTGTCACTGAGCAGGTCGTGTTACGTGTGTGGCCTGGATCATGGAGCCTCTTTTGAACCTTGTAAGAAAACTGCAGGAACCTGGTCCCTGTGTCTAATGGGCATCAAAATGTCCATTTTACATTTGTCAATGTGGCAAACACAAGAGTTTTTTTGATAAGTTTTTTTTTTTTTTTTTTTTTTTTTTTTACAAGCACTTGCAGAAGAATGTCGACAGGGTCGTCATTGGTGGGTGGAGACTATAGCGGAACAAAAGTTCAACTGATCCTTATGTAACATGTCACTGTTTAAACTAAACGCTGTCACTGTGACATCGTTGGACATGTTTACATCTGTATGTAGATCCTGGTTAGTTTACATCCTTGAACATCACAAACAGAACAAACACTGACCTACTCTGATTAATGCTCAGGTGAAGATGTATGTGGACTCGTCTGTGGACATGTCTGTGGACACGTCTGTGGACTCGTCTGTGGACATGTCTGTGGACACGTCTGTGGACACGACTGTGGACATGTCTGTGGACTCGTCTGTGGACACGTCTGTGGACACGTCTGTGGACACGTCTGTGGACACGTCTGTGGACTCGTCTGTGGACACGTCTGTGGACTCGTCTGTGGACACGTCTGTGGACACGACTGTGGACATGTAGGTGGACTCGTCTGTGGACACGTCTGTGGACACGTCTGTGGACATGTCTGTGGACTCGTCTGTGGACACGACTGTGGACACGACTGTGGACATGTAGGTGGACATGTCCACAGACATCTTCACCTGAGCTTGAGCTGCTGATCATTGGCTTTGTGAACTTTTAACTTTCCAAACAAACACTGCATTAGTGAACATACCATGAAGTGGATTTACTTATGTAACAAGAGCCGTATATTTAAGGAGAACATGACTCATGACGGTGTTACGTTTGAGGCCTGTCGGGCCTTTTGTTCACTGCCAAAAACGTTACGATTCAGATGTAAAGATACCTCAGCACAGGTGGTATCTCACGTTTTATTCAAATTTGTCTGATCTTGTGTGATAAGTCAAAATGATTTGACTAATTTTAGAACATAGTTAAAATACACTGCCTGGCCAAAAAAAAACAAGTCTCCACCTGGATTTAACTAAGCAAATATGTCCGAGTCTATAGGTACGAGTCAGGTCTATGTTCAGTCTGTGCTCAAAGACTGAGGTCAGCTGACACCTGAATATACTGAAGGACCAGGTTATTCCATCAGTGGATTTGTTCTTCCCTGATGCTCGGGCAGATTCCAACATGACCAGGATTCATGAGGCTCAAATAGTGACAGAGGTTCAGGAGAATCATTTTCACACATGGAGCCTCCACAGAGTCAGACCTTAACCCCAGAGAGGATCTTTGTGCTGGAGAAGCTTTGTGCAGCGTCAGACTCGACCATCATCAAGCAACATCTGCAAGAAAAACTAATGCAACACTGATGGAAATAAATCTGTGACGTTTCGTGCCATAATCAAAGATAAAGTTGAATCAATGAAATATTAGAGTGTGACTTTTCTTTTTTTTTGGTGCTGACTTTTTTTTTGCCCAGGCAGTGTTAAATCTCTGTGGTGTTACGTAACAGCCCCTTAGATGAAGCCCTCAGACCAAATGACACTCGCCCTGCAAAATAAAATGGTTCGAATATTGTTCTTACTCATGTGCTTCTTGTATCTGACATAAAAGTGTTTGGTAAACTGCTTTTGTGATACTGCACATCTGCCTCTGCCGCCTGTGCTCACATTTGTCAGACAAATAAGTTTGTAACTATATTTTTATTTGTTTTGATGTGTGGTCTGATGTATTGTTTTTGTGACGCATTGACTTTATCACCATTTTTGGGAACACCTGATCGTTTTCATGGAAGTCATTGGTATTAGTCACTCTGATGTTTGTTGTGTTTGATCGTCATCTTCATGCCTTATCAGGTTTTTGGCAATAGTGTAAACATTGATCTTGCGTCTGCTGCTTAGAAACACCGACACAAACCTTTGAAATGCTTTTGTGAGCCAACAATTAAGCGGCTCATCGCTTGACAGAATAATATGGGAAGCGCTGGAGGCGAAACTTTCTCAGGCCAATGACAGACAGTCCTTCTTACGGGAGTCACACCCACACCCACGGTAACTACAGCCCTGTAACTCGCCGTGTTGATTTACTCAAGCACAAGAATATAGTTAGGGCCCAATATGGTGATAAAAACTGAATCGTGATGTGATCCCTCTGACAGGCCTGTTCTTCTCTGAGCTCTTTGATTGGTTAAACGTGTCACTCTCTCAGATCTGACCAGTGGGAGGAGTGGACGTGTAAACGTGTCTGTTTATGCACATAGCGTTAAATGTGTATTTACGAGTATGACGCCATCAGGCCTGAGTTACAGGTCCGATCTGTGGAGAGGCAACTCAGTAACAGGCAATTAAGTCTTAAAAATACCTTAAAAAACAATGCATTCTCACTAAGTACATGCTAAATAGACACGTTTAATGCAGGGTGTCCACATTATGGCCCAGGGGCCAAATGTGGCCCTCAAACCAGTTTTTTATTGGCCCTCAGGCTCCTGCTGAACTGGCTCAATTGATCATAATCAGAACTTTTTATGGCAAATGTGAGTAATCCAACCAGTATGACCGAAATAACATCACACTGCAGTTTCACACAGACCTGATAGTAACATTTCAAACCTTATTTAAAGTATGAATCAGAACGATGTTAAATGCACCGTCTGAATTATCCACTGACACTGGCCCCTGTGTCCAGTATTTTTCAAGATATGGCCCTCGGTGAAAAGACTTTGGACACTCCTGGTTTAATGCAGCGTTGTGGAACATTCCAGATAAAGGAAGAACATCATGTAGACAAGTTGGTGAATGTTTCCTCGTAGTTACGTAGTTCACCTTCCACACGACCTTCATCTGACCAAACCGATTAAAGGGAAAAATACTATTAAACAAATTAGATTTATATTTATTATTTGACATCAGTTGAAAAGTCATTTACTTTTCTCTCTTGATCACAATGTTTGGATTTATCCTGTTAGTTCTGCATTTTGGTTCATTTTGAGTGCAGTGGTCCCTTTGAAATGAATTTGAACCTATAACAATGACTTATTGTTTTTGTTGGTGTGTTTAAGTAACTCCCTGTTCAGTCTGAACACTCCTTCAAAGCGGCTGATTCTAGGATGCTGTTATTTACATAAGCGCCCAGTAGCTATTGAGCAAGTTCGGCATCGGGCCTGGCAGAGCATTTCAGCCTCCTGTTTGTTCTCTCTCCAGCTCATGTTTGCCTAAAGGCCGTGACTAACAGTGCCGCCTTATGCAAAACTTCCACAAAACTAACCACACGTAAACTTGTTTCCACCTCCCTTTGTCTCCAGCAGGGTCGGACTTGTCGAGAGCGGCGCAGCGTTTGCTCTTGAACAGTTTGAGGGCATCGAGACACATTCCTAAAAATGAGAACTTTGTGAAAAATGCAAACCTCAAATTGGACCAGTGTCCCTGTTTGACTCCCCCATGAGCACTGCTGCTTTAAGAGCAACTTTTCTGTTTAAAACTACTCCCATTAACAGCTTCTCTGGCATGAAACCACTAAGAGTCCCATTCATCTGAACTTTACCAAATTACAAGTTACACTGCGTTTCTAAACAGTGAAGAGTGAAATGTTTTTAGTCAGATGAATAGATCCATTGTGATGTGGAGGTAAGTCAAACGTCAGCCGTATTTTTACTGCCTCAAGTCAACAATATGAACTTTATTATTAGTAACAATAAATAAAAGACTTGTATTCAGACAAAGCAGAGGTGATCAGAGCCTCTCACTTAGACTCGCTCCAGGTTTGTCGTTTGACACTGAAACAAACATTTCATTATCTGGATGACGAGGAGCAGAAGCTAAACGTGGGAAAGGGCGACGTTAACCACGACAAACACGTTCAGGGCAGGGCGGCGAGGCAGAAAGTCATTTGCAATCTTGAGTTTCGATCAAAATATGTTTTCTTTTTAATAAACAAAATAAATATTGCCATCAGTATTGATTTTATGAACATATCTATAATCTATAATCACAAGAACTGCAAAAACATGACCATTTTTAAAGCAAAACTATTTCAGTTCAATATATACTTAAAAATAGTCAATTTAAACGTAACTATAGAAGAAAAACTCATCTGTTAACGGGGCGCTGTCGGAGAAAAGATGTTCCTCTTTTCAATTCTTCAGTTGTGTCTTTAAACTGGACAACAGTTTGGTCCAGTTTACAGATTTTATATTTTTCTTTTGCATTTTCACTCCTACAACTTCTTGTCCAGTTGACACATTTGAACTGAGGGATTTCACAGAGTAAATGTCACTAGTTTTTTATGCCTCCTTATGAAGTAAAGTTGATGTGACATAAAGTATAATTTGATCAAACTGGTCATGTAAATGGAGAATCAAAAAATGTGAATGAAAGAAGTTAATTCAGTTTTATTCATGATGCCAATCGAGAATAATTGTAAAATTGTAACGTATAATGTGGAACGGTAATGTCTTTAAATTCATGTGATGTGCCTGTTTGTTGTGTTTTCTGAGAGACTTAAAAATACCATAATTTGATTCATCCTTCTTAAAATATCCTCCAAATTATATAACCATAGCTCTTAGAACAGATCACTCATAAGTACAGGGTCTTTCTAAGTAAATCAGCAGAAGTTTTCCTTGTTGGGCATGACATGAACTGACAGAGCAGAGCCGTATTTTTCAACCTTAGTGATGGAAGAGAGTGATTGATGGTCATTTAACTCATCAAAGCGTCTCTTACATAACGGCACCCATGACTTAAATAGGGCACTGCACAAGAAACGCCTCTTTGCACAATTTTACCTTAGTTCAGCAGCCGTAGTTGGTTCTGCTGCTTTTAGAAAATCACAAAGAGAGATCGATTCCCACATCCTCATCAATACATGAACATTTGAAGAATCAATACTGTAAAAAACCTCATGCTGGACCTTTCCTGAAGTCTGTGTCTGTATTAGAAGCACTTTAAGCAGATGTTATATAATCGACTTTTACAGCTTCTAATCACGTTATATATTTACTCACCTGAAGTGAAATGTTTGAATAATCTTTGATCACTTATTTCACGCTCCCGTATTGTGATCAATCCCCGTTTTCCCCTCCCGCCTCCAGCGGACGCCAACAGCTCTGTACTTACTATGTTCAGTTTTATTTTTCTTCATCGCTGACACACGTAGATTTGTATCGTTGCATTTTGGTACAAATGTAAAAAAAAATCCACTGCTCGCTGGTGTGATCCGTACGTCAGCTCCCAACAGTTTACTCAAGTCTGACTCTTTTATTAAGTCTGTTTGGATCAATGTTACAGTTTAAAACATGGAGATTCTAACGTGACGGTCCCTGGGTCAGATCAGAGCTAAAGACACAGGCTCAGGAGGTTTTTTGAAGACCACATGGCAGTTAAAAGAAACTGTTTTCTGTGAAAATTATATTCTATTATCCAATTTTGAGGTCGTGATAAGTAAAAACTTGGATGAGTGTCTGGCCTGTTCCTTAATTTTATTGTGGCGACGAAATTCCCACACAACTAAAACCTAAATTCAAAGTCTATTTTAATAGTTAAAGGATCGTCCCCAAACTCGATGTTCTCATGTTTAAATTAAGAGTAAAACTGTTACAAAAAGCCACTGTCCCACTGTTTTGGCAGATCTCTAACAACATTAGTCTGAGCAGAAGTGTCGAGCTGAAGCCCAGATCAGGCTAAGCCCTTGATCCTTTTTGATAAACGCTGAACCCAACGCAGACACTCGTTAACGGGAGCTGCCGCCTTCTCCCATTAAGCCTGGGTGTTTAGTTCTAGGCACCGTGAGCACATGAGGCTTAAAATCCACATAAGCTCAGCAGGTAGCCCACATCCCTCTAAACATCGGGCCGGGGAATGAGGAAAAAACAAGAAATATGATGCTACAGATCTGGTTTTGGTCGTAAAGGCCGTTACAGAGGCTTAAGCTGAGTCCACGTTTGCCTGTGGGTTTGATGGGCACATTCTGCTTTAGGTTTGTCTCGGTTTTATGTTTGTAGAGGCCGCGGGAGCAGCAGCTCGATATAATGACAAAATAAAACACAACAACCCCGCTGTGAAAATGGTATGTTCCAGAAGTTTCAGCTCACTTTGTTTGGACAGAATAATGCACAGACTCGAAGAGGCCTCAGTGAAATTTTGTTTGTCATTTTAGAAGAAAATCTTGCAAAATTTTCACACCAGCACAAAGTCAGATCCAGAGTAACCCACACAAACAAACACTTGGTATTTAATCATTTCCAGTGATGGGGAGAATTACATTCTGATGCATGGTCCAATCAGAGTACTGTCCTCTGAATACTTGGAATACTTTTACATTTGAGCTGCATTTAAATTCTAGTGGAAAGAGGCAACATAAGATTAAAAAACAGCTTTATGTTAGTTTCACCCTTTGCTGTGTATCTCCCATCACTGAAAAGGGAAGAAAAACATCAGACTTTATGCAGATATTATAGAGCTGTGTTTTCAGTTTTCTCACAAATACAGTTTAAGTTTTGTGATGAAGTTCTGCTCCTTTGATTTTAGAAAAGTAAACTTTCATTCAGTGGTATTTGTGACAGTTACTCTAAATTACTTTTCTGAACTTGCTTCTCTTGGTACATGTTTTCAGTTATTTCTCAACTCTGATAATTTCACCCGGTTCTGTCCCTGTTAACGTAAAAATATTGTCTTGATATTCAAATTTCAAACTCAACTTTTGATGCTAAGGAAAAGTTTCGATTTCGACCAATTATCCCAGTGATAATCGACAATAGAGGAGACATTTCATCCCAAAATAATGTTAGTTTCTTGAAGATTTCCATGTGCCTGACATAGACCTTATGTAACTGTTCAGGAAAGACTTTTTCAGTGTGAATACTTTAAATGACTGTCTAGTTTTGATACTTTTTTCCATCATTATTATCTGAGTGTTTCACCTTTGACACTTGTACAACTTATAAATGTAAATGATTCCTACAAATAAAAGCTATTATATTATATTATATATATATATTATATTATATTAATATTATATTATATTATTAATATTATATATATTATATTATATTTATTATATATTATATTATTTATTTATATTATATTTTATATTATATTATATTATATTATTATATTATATTATATATATTATAATTATTTATCTTATGTTCTCTGTTGTTACACAGTGTGACAGATACATTAGCTGAGTATCTAACCACGATTAAGTGAAAGTTGTAGTGGAGGTTAAAAAAAAGCGTCCCCCTTCTGCTGCCCCCTCTCAACATATTTAAAGTAATGGCGATGGGACAGATCCCATCACGTTTCCTGGAAGAGTCCGATGGCATCAGGCCACGTCCTCCTCGGGCAGTGGTTTCTTTCATGATCCTCGTCCGGTTCATCATGTCGGGTCACATATGTGAGGACATCAGGGGCTGTTTATCCACCGTCTGCAATGTTGCATAACGACTCGCGGCGGCTTGAGCCGGACAGTTCTGTTTTACGAGGGAGGAAAGCGCCGTGGCAGCTGATGGACCTGCGTGTGATTCTCATTTGGCTCTTGGAAAATACATTCTTCCTCTTAGTGTTGTGACAGCACTAAGATTTCAGACTTGATTTCAATACTAGGGAATAGACTCGGGGACCGTTCTGTTGCCACGGCGATAATAAATAATAAATAATAATAAAAACTCTTTATTTAGACCAGCAGTGTCAGACTCATTTTCACAGAGCCACATCGACAGACAGTTTGTTGCTCTCAAAGGGCCAGGTAGTAAATGTAAGACAGTATACATGTAACTAACTGTAAAATCAGTGTAACTACTTTTTTTTAATCTTGTTAATAAACTGTTTCTGTCACGTTCACAAACATTTGATATGGATTTGCACAGATATGAAAAAAGTGTCTGTTTAACTGTATCTCCGTATAAACTGATGTGTTGAAACAGTCGGACCTTTTCATTTACCTTGTCACGGGCCACATAAAAGGAGGTGGCGGGCCACATTTGGCCACGGGCCTTGAGTTTTGAGTGACACTGTGGTGTAGACAGTGGAATGTCATTTTCAACATAAAATAATAGAACTTTTATATATTTCTGTGAGTCCTCTCCAGGTTTGTGTCTTACACTGGTCCTGATCCGGCTCAAGATGTTTCTAAACTCTTCAGAAAAGCTTCATTTCCGTCATGTCAATGTGACTTTTTAGTATTTGTACTTGTTCAAACGAGTATCTGATTTTTAGATACTTTTGACAGCCCTACTACTTCCTCTACCATTTTTTTTTGTCTCCATTGTGAATCTTTGAAGCTGCTGCTTTCGTGGTGTTTTGAAACTCGTCTTTCACAACACATTAACAAACTCTCCGATGTGATTCTCGTCGTTGTTTTGAAAAGTCTTTTAGGTCATTTTGGACAAACAAATCGAGCTGAAGCCGTTTGTCAAGGTTCTTCCCAGTTATTCTAAATATTCCTCAGTGACCGTTTGGGAAGGTTAAAAATAGTTTTGACTCCAGTTTTGTTATGTAAATGGACATTACATAGTTTTACACTTTTTGTAGTTTTTAAATCATTATCCCATTTAACTGACATTTCTAGAATATTCTGAGTCAAGTCTCAACCTGAATCGGTGCTGTATCAGGCGAAAGATTCACTTAAGCCATTATAATTCAATTAAGGGCAACGTGATGGGTCTTGAAATAATGT
>JAIEZT010000213.1:0-82288 GCA_019594935.1 Periophthalmus modestus | reverse complement strand
TCTGCAATAGTCTTTTTGAGTTTTCACAAATGCACTCTCCTTTGTTGCACTGTCTCCAGTCTCCCATTCCTGTGTCTTGTGTGGTCTACTGTCTAACACTTCGCACTTGGTCTGAAAGAATGTGGACCAAAACTTGGCCAGTAATTTACCATTGCCTAACAGCCTCTTGCATTATTGCTGTTCAATCTGTGGGCCTCGGCCTTTAGCTCCATGGCACGAACCATTAGCCAGGGTCCACCTTAAGCCCATTTGCCGATGCGGCCGGTGCCCAATGGTATGTGCACACTACCTCACTTTGATCTCATTTTTGACTTGTCTGGATTAAGTTTAAAGGTTCCTTTGTTTGCATCGTATCCAGAAAAAGTTCTCAAACTTTGTGTCATGGTCGTCGAATGCTGCTTCCTGACTCTCACCTTGACCTGTGATCAGCACATCAATCAGCAAAAATGTACAAAGGCCTGGCACCCATCCAGCGCTTTGGTCAGTTTTCTCTGGAAAACCTCAGGTTGCCGGACTAATCCCCATGGGCATTCTAAGCATCTTCTAGAGCGCCCAAATGTAGTAGAGAAAGGAGTTAGGTAGCCTCGACCTCCTCTGACAGCTTGACATGCCAGAATCCACTCTTAACGCACAGACTGTGAACCACTTTAGCCATTAGACATGTCTGGAAGCACATCCTCAATAGTTGCAAGGGGAACTGCGTTTCAGTGCCTTGTTCAAGGGCTTTGGATCAATGCACACTCTAAGTTTACCACTTTGCTTTTGTACTACCACCATCGCTACATGATCCAATCAGTGCTACAGTCAACAGGGGTTGATACATACCTCGGCGCTCAAGGTCCTGAAGCTCCTCTTTAAGTGGCTTCATCATGGCGACTGGACTTCGCCTCTTTGAAAGTTGCATGGCTTCACACTTGTGTCCACTTCCATTTTGTATTCTCCTTCCAGACACAAACGTCTCCGGTGAAACACATCTGCAAAATCTTCTTAATTTGCTCAAATGTCCATTGTCCTTTAGTGTCTTCTTCTCTTGTCACAATACTGTCAATAGCCATAATGTTTTTCATAGTGCACCTTAATCAGTTTCATAGCCTCACTGGCTCTTTTACCAATCAGTGGCAACATTGCAATCTTTGTCACTACTTGGAACTCTCAACTGGTACAGTTTCTGATTTCTAGGGTTTCTCAGTTTTCACTTTACATTGCCCAGTGGCGTTACTTTACTACCATTGTACATCACTAACACAGAGTTAGTCTCATTCAGTTTTACATCTTTGGTGTAACAGGTTACCAGGGTAACACATTACATGTAGCTCCCGCAATCAATTGAAATCTGACAATATCTTTGCCTAAGAGCATACCTGCAGACAGTTTAGCGTCTTTTCTTTGTTAGATCTCTAGTATTCACATTTTCGGTTTGTGACTCATCTCATAACACACAGAATGTCCTCATAATCACTTTCACATTCCATTACATTTCGTGTCACTGTGCCTCTTCTTATCTGTTTCATTTGTTCCGGCGGGGCTTTACATTAGACCGCAAAGTGATTTTTGCCTTACACACTTTTTGCATTTCTTGCCGACATGCTGGACATTTTTGCTTACTCCTTTCGTGCGTCCTGCCACAGAACTTGCATTCCACTGTTTTGTCTTTGTTCCTCTGCTGCTGCCGCGCGAAGCTCCGTGCACGACGTGAACTTCCTCCACTGTCGGACCTGCTATGGCTTTGCAGTTCTCCGGGACAATTCACTGCTCTGCAGAGTTGAATACAAGTGTCCAAAGTCATGGCTCTTTCCCTCAGGAAGCCTTTCCTGCATGTTAGCGCTTATTAATACCACACACGATTCTGTCACGAATGAGGGCAGTCTCTCAAAGTACCAAAACTGCACGGTTTAGTGAGCAGTTGAGCTCAGTCACAATGCTGGGTGTCAATGGATTCACCGGAACTCTGATTTCTCCTGAAAAATTTGTACCGCTCCACTGTCTCAATTCACCGTGGGACTGCAGTAATTATCAAACTTTTCGATCCCCCATGTCCTTCACCTTCCAGGCAGCAGACTGGCTGTGTCCCCCATTAACGTATCAATCAGCTCTCTGCCACTTTCACCGCCTAACCAAAGGAACGGGAAAGTGTCACTCTCTTTTCCTTCGTCGTCTTCTGCGGCAACCGTTAATCCAACATACAGTTGAAACCTCATCTCTCCATGTTTTCATGATTTAGACAAGTTGTTGGAGTCTAAACACAACGTCTTGTGGAGCCTTCAGTCCGTCCATGCTGCTAGCTTGTGCACGTGCGATGCTAATCTTTCGTCAAAACTTAGCACATTACCGTCCTCTCCGGTGTCTGCTTCGAGGGACTCAGAAAAAAAAAACTCGGCGAAGTTCACTGCCGCTGCCACCATGTTAAAGTGTGGTTTTAAGATAAAACAAACGAGTCCAGCTTCTTTGCTCTGTCCCAACTGGGGCGGCATTTTATTTAGCATTTTTTCACAGTCCAGTGTCAACTCTTCGTAACACGGTTTTTACCAATAACCGAAACACAACTCATTATCGCCCTCTAGCGGCGGCTCTATTGTATGCAGTACAAACAAATACCCATATTGTTACACGCTGTATTTGTGCACTTTTGTTATTAAGCAGGCCCTAGCCTTTAGGGGGCCTAAGCAGAATTTGCGCTTGGGGTCCCTCCCACATCAGCAACACAATCCCAACATTGCATCTTGATACTGCACAGATCTCTACAGATTCCAGGCTGCATAAATAATACAACCACAAGGAAATCAGAATCTTAAGTCAGACACAGTAACGTATCAAAGTAGTGGTGCATTATAAAGTGGCCCTATTGGCTAAAGTGAGAACATACGTAAGGTTGTAAAGGCTTATATGATAGATATTTTTATAAAAAAAGCTGTTTTACTATATCCAGGTTTAACATAAGACCCACTAAATAAACTTTTTTCCTTTATATATTTATGTTTGATATGATAAACACTGCCAAGAGTAAGTGACTGAAGATTGATAGATTATTGTTTATAAATTTAAGACAAAATTGGCTATAACACTGAGTCAAACTGTGTTGATATAACAAAAAACATTAGCTCTGTGTTAAATACCATATTGTTATTTATTTACATTAATAGCAAGTATTGTGTTTCTGTCAGTGAAATCATCTATTAGTCTATTGATTGTAACTGATCATCACTTAATACAATGCACATTAGATGGAGCCAACCACTTTCCAAACAAAAGAATAAACATAGAAAACATATTCTATTCATTATTTTTATCCAACAAGATGCATCATCAAAACCAAACACACAGTAAAAGTCCAACAGGCAGAATAAGAAAGTGCTTCAGTCCAAAGTGACCAAACATGAATAAAAAAATAAAAGATTGCACTCACAATAAACTTAAAACAACTTCTGCACAAACACTAAAAAAATACAAATAAATAAACATACTAATGTAATAGCTTATGCTGTGTCATAGTGAATAAATAACAATCAGTTCGTCCAGGTTTGTATGAAATCAGACAAAAGTTTCCTCTAATTCTGCCTGTTGACAAGCATACTCAATAAAAACATCACACATTCAAGTAAATATAGCAAGTAACACTGCAAAACTAATTCAATTATGGTGTTTGAAGTGGTGCTCTCTCGCACTAAATCGCTTCTTATTTGGTCTGATAGTTTATTTGGCCACAGCTGCATCAGTTTTGGACATGTTGAACCTGAAGCTGCTTCTCTTCTGTCCCACTTTGGGGCTTTTGGAGCAAAAGATACATCATTTTAGCAATAGCCAGTAACACCCATTGAAACACACTGTTACAAGTTTCAAATTCCATTTGATTATTAATTTTAACCTACCATCAGCAACACTGTTGTCCTCTAGAGAAGGAGTAATGGGTATATCTTCTGCAGCTATCAAAAAAGAAAAAAAAAAAACATGTCACCAATTACACAAAATGATTGATCATTCAGAAATAAAAAATAACAAAACTCTCCTAACTGTAAAGTGTGTGTCATTGTGAGCATAAAAACAGCATAAAATACATGTTACTTTACTCGCCAACAACAGTGGCACCCAGCTTCACCTGAAGGACGGGGACATGCTTCAGCTGCTCCCAGAATTAACATTTAAAAAGTACTAATGTGTTCACTCTGGTAAAGTACTTAAGTAATAAGTTATTATCACAGGCATTACCAGCTTCAGCATCTTCAGCGGCATCTTGAGATGTGGATGTCACTTCATCTCCAAAGACAAAGAACTTCTCTAAAGAAAACACATAAAACACAGACTAATGTAATCCAGACCCTGAATTATGGTAACAATGATGAAATGAAATAATTATAAGCTTTATCACAGACACTTTGCCGTTATTTGTGACTATTATGTTATTTATGTATTTTTAGCACTCATATAACATATGACAATAAAAAGGACAGTTAAAAAAACCAAAAAAAAAAAAAAAAAACAGGTGCAGGAAGAGGCAAATATTAAAGCCTCCACCTAATAAAGTTTGTGCGTCACGAGCCACATGGCTCCACTTTACAGCCTCTGGATCACAGGCCATGAGGCTTGTATCTATGAATCTGCTTTAATTTTAAGTGTGAAATGTTTAGGGATAGGGATTATAATTATATAATAGTTATATATAGTTTATAAAGGCATTGTGCTGGGCTGGGCCCCGCCTCCTGTTCCTCCACCTGCCGCTGCGATGCTAAGTGCTATTAGCATGTTGATATACTAGCGGTGGGTGGCGACATTGTGAATTAAAATGATGATAACGTAACTTGTCACATTAACAAATGCATTAACCTCTTTGTAAGATTCACTCAACATTACCAAAACATCTCTCAGTATTTTTCACATAATGTTCTTTCCTCATGATGCATCTATTTTGTGAAGTGCACCAGTCCCTCCTGCAGCAAAACACCCCCACAAACGAGATGCTGTCACCCCCCGTGGTTCACAGTTGGGATGGTGTTCTCAGACTTGCAGGTTTTCCTCCTTTTTCTTCAAATATAACAATGCTCATTATGGTCAAACAATTTTAGTTTTGTCAAACCACCGAGGACCGTCTCCAGAAATGAAGCTGTCCCAGTGTGTCTTTTGCAAACTGTCGTCTGTTTTTTATGTTTCTTCAGCATCTTCACAGTATTTTGCTTTTGTTCTTGGGTTTGATCTGCACATTTTTCACTACAAAGTACGTTCATGACACGCCCTCCTCACACATTCATGCTGAGTCCCTAATAACAGTGAATATCTATCCTTCAACAGTACACGACAAGTTGGAATAAGGAATAGTGCAGCATTACTTGTAGTTAATACATCTGTGTGTGCAGATGGAAAGTAGCAGGAGCAAATGATCTCTTCTTTTGTTACATTCATGAATTTGTACATGTCCCTGACAAAAAAGAAGATAAAAGAATGAATAAAGAAAGAAAGAGGATGTATTCACACATCTGAGTGTGTAGCATAAAGTACTGCAGCTGAAAAAAATCCTTCAACATGTTTATACTGAGTCTGTGTATCCTCCAGTCATGATTAGTCATTTATTTTCACAAATAAGTTTATATCAATCCAAAAACTATAACATATATATAACATTGGCCTCATTGTTGACAGCAGAGGATTATGACACAAAATGAAGCTACTCCCTGACTCTGATCAGACAGACAGAATATTCAAAGGCTCAGAGTCATTAAAACACAGGTAGGTTACTGATATTTGCACTCTGAGCAACAGCACAAAGCTCCAACAGAGGCCGATATTTAGTTTGAGCTGACCACGTGACTAAAGGAAATACATGATGTTCATGGATCTATTAAAATAACCTGACGCTTTATTTTAAGAGGGCGCCTCACATCATGTGAAGAGACTTTTAGTTTTGTGGTGAAACTGGACTGTGGGTGTCTAAAATCACTGCTTTATCTGTGTCTATGTGTTCAGCTTTTATTTTTATAAATCATCACCACATCGACCCCCCAATACAGTACAGTAATTGATTTTCTTTTGTCTGTATCAATAATAATGTCCAGTTGCAGATGTGAGTTTAACTTCCCTCTACTGCAGTACCACAGGCGACCAGTGTGTGGCAGCAACACGCCGCACGGCCACAGCGAGGAGCGCCCGAAGGAGAGAGCTTTGTTAGCATTCAACCAGCTACGAAGAAAACGTGACAGAAAACAGAAAAAGTGGCAAAATCACACGGGTTTGTAAAATGTCTAGAGTCGAAAGGCTGAGAGCTTTGGTGGAGGAGCGGCTGACTGCGGCTAAAGAAGACACATATGTGTGCTGTTTGAAACAATCATAGCCGAGTATGAGGAGGAACTGTGTCGCTCCAAACAGGAGAATGAGAGGAAACAATGGCTCCTGGACTCGGCTCTGCGCGCTCTGAGCCCGAGAGTCGTGCTGACCAGAGCCGGTAAGTCTGATGTGTCTAAGACAAACTTTAGGCCGTGTCTATACGGACACAACTTGAACTGTAGAGCTCGAGAAGTCAGAAAGTTACTGTCCAAATGTGCCATAGACACGTATTAGCAACAACAATACAAGTCTAAAAGAGCCGTGCCACAGACATCCATCACATTTACAGTTTGTCAATACTTTTGAATGAACGCTAAGGTTTAATGTGTCCTACCACAACTCTGCAGACTCTCAGATCTATGTGTCACTGCAGCAGGTGAATATGGACCAGTGGATTCACTCTGACACTGCATCAGATCAGTGTGTGGATGAAAAACAAGTGTCTCCAGATAAACTCAGACAAGACTCAAGTCATAGTCTTGGTCCACAGAAACACAGAGAAAGTGTCAGAGTCACCTCCAGTTTCTCTAAAACCTTCAAATCAGGCTAGAAATCTAGAGGTAATAATGGACTCAGACTTGAACTTTAATGGTCACATCAAAATCAATAACATCTGCAGCTTTTTAACCATCTAAAACATGTCAAAATCAAAAGGTTTACAGGCAAAAACAGACTAAAAGAGATTTATCCTGCACTTGTCTCCAGTAGGTTAGACGACTGTAACGTCCTGCTCACTGGCCTCTCCAAATGAGCCTTTAGACAGAACAGTACATCCAGAACACTGCTGCTCGGGTCTGACTAGAACCAGGAAGTACTTCACACATGTGTCCTGTGTCTCTGGCTCCTGTGGCTCAGAGACTTTAAAGCAGCTCTGTGTGAATAAGTCTCTCCATGAACCAGCACCAAAGAACATCTCCCACATGTTAGAGCCACATGAACCATCTCACACTCTGAGGACTTCAGGGACCTGCCTCCTGCTGGTCCCAGAGTCAGGACTAAAACATGGAGAATCAGTGTTTCAGTTTTCTGCAGCTAAAACCTGGAACAGTCTTCTTGAAGATGTGAGACAGGCCTTGACTTTGACAATGTTTTAAATCCAGGCTAAAACAGTTCTGTTTGTCTCTGTGCATATGACTGAAAGGTTTTTACTCTGCACTTTTCTCCTTTAATGTTTGATAGGTTCACCTTTAACCTAAGTTATAGTTCAAAGAGAAGAGAAGACAAGAGAGATTATTGATGCTCAATATTGTGGAGAAAGATGAGGAGGCAAAACCTTCAGTTACAACCTCCTCACCCTTCTGAAGTCTCAACCGCCTTTCAGCCTCTTTTATTAAAATTAGGATCCCTAGTTACATGCACACTGCCCACTCACAAGGGGAGGGGGAACATTTAGCAAGCAGTGCGAAAACACATATTACACAGATCACATAGAAATATACCACTTCTGCATTTCTTTTGGTCTTTCCTTAGTTGCGCTTCCTTTTTAAGTGCAACATCCTCCCAAGATGTTTTCAGTACTTAAGTTCACAGTGACCTCTCCCGTGTGGTCCTGCAACTTTCACAAGAATTTCTCTGCAAGACTCAAAAACAGATATTAGTACCTTTAATCACACATATTTTATGATATTAATTTGTGATTATTTATGTTTAGAGTTGTTGTATTGTGATTTGAAATGTCTTTATTATTTTGTAAAAAGCACTTTAAACTACCTTTTACTGTACAAATACACTTTCCTTTCCTTTAAACATCTTCAAATCTCCATTGGTTTAACATTAGGGGAAGTGAACATTCTGTGCGCGACACACAATCCTGATCTCAAAAAGTTTGGATTTGGACTAAATGGACAACGTCATGAATAAATAATATGCATGTTTGTGTATTTGTAAGTAATTGTCATGTGTTTTGTTTGTTTCATTGTCTTCTGCAGGTGTCCACATGTCCTCTCTGAGTCCTGGTCTCGCTCTGAAACAGGAAATCCCAGAGACTCCACAGATTAAAGAGGAGCCAGAAGAACAGCACGTCAGACAGGGAGAAGAGGAAGCTGCAAGTGTGAGTCCCATCACTTTCAACACAATTTATTTTAAATTATGATCAGATTAGAAATACGTCTGAATTCAGGGACATTTAAGAATAGCCAGAAGTATAAAGTGCTGATTTTAATCCCATGTACAGGGTTAGCAGGTTTTTATACATAAGAATACTTCATGCAGATATAGACACTGACTTTTTCTTCAGGTCTGTCCCTGAGTCCAACGATGGCTGTGTGAAGACAGAAGAGTCCTCACTGTTTCAAACGACAAGAAACTGATCACAGAGAGGACACACAGGGAGAGGACATCAGAGACACAGGTCCACAAGAGAGGACACACAGGGAGAGGACATCAGCTCAGAGACACAGGTCCACAGAGAGGACAGGGAGACATCAGCTCAGAGACACAGGTCCACAGAGAGGACACACAGGGAGAGGACATCAGCTCAGAGACACAGGTCCACAGAGAGGACACAGGGACAGGGAGAGACATCAGCTCAGAGACACAGGTCCACAGAGAGGACACACAGGGAGAGGACATCACAGCTCAGAGACACAGGTCCACAGAGAGGACATCAGCCACAGACATGACATGTCCACCTCGCGACTGAGGGAGACACGGAGCACTCTTCTGACAACTGACAGTGATGAAGACTGGCGTGCTCCAATCGTCTTTTCAGCCTCACAGATGGAGACAGAGGCAGAGAGAGACACTACAACCAAGCCTCCAAATACAAGTCTGCACCAGAGGCCAGACCCACTGTGGACAATGGGGAAGTGTCAGGAACAGCCGAAGAAGCTGAAGGGAAGAAACACCAGTGCTCTGTTACTAAAAAGAGATTTGGCCTGAAACACAATTTAATAAGACACTTTAAAGTTCACAGAGGGGAGAAAAACCTTACAGCTGTTATGTCTGTAAGAAAGCATTTACTATAAAGAGTAATCTCACACGACACATGAGAACACACACAGGAGACAAACTTTCAGCTGTCCTGTCTGTAAGAAGCATTTACTATAAAGAGTATTCTCACAATACACATGAGAACACACACAGGAGAAAGCCTTACTGCTGTCTGTTTGTGAGAAAGCATTTACTGTAAAGAAAATTCTCACAAAACACATGAGAACCACACAGGAGACAAACCTTACAGCTGTTCTGTCTGTGAGAAAAGTATTTATTAAAAAAAGTAATCTCACAAATCACATGAGTGTACAACACAGGAGACAAACCTTACAGCTGTTCTGTCTGTGAGAAAGTATTTACTGTAAAGGGTATTCTCACAAAACACTGAGAACACACACAGGAGACAAACCTTACAGCTGTTCTGTCTGTGAGAAAGCATTTACTGAAAAGAGTACTCTCACAAAACACATGAGAAAAACACACACAGGAGACAAACCTTACAGCTGTCCTGTCTGTGAAGAAAGCATTTACTGAAAAGTAAAACTCACACACACATGAGAACACACACAGGAGACAAACCTTACAGCTGTTCTGTCTGTGTGAGAAAGCATTACTGAAAGAGTAAATCTCACAAAACACATGAGAACACACACAGGAGACAACCCTTACAGCTGTTCTGTCTGTGAGAAAGTATTTACTTCAAAAAAGTAATCTCACAAATCACATGAGTACACACACAGGAGAAAAACCTTACAGCTGTCCTGTCTGTGAGAAAGCATTTACTCAAAAGGAGTCATCTCACAAAACACATGAGTACACACACAGGAGACAACCTTACAGCTGTTCTGTCTGTGAGAAAGCATTTACTCAAAAGAGTCATCTCACAAACACATGAGAACACACACACAGGAGACAAACCTTACAGCTGTTCTGTCTGTGAGAAAGCATTTACTGTAAAGAGTCATCTTACAAAACACATGAGAACACACACAGGGAGACAAACCTTACAGCTGTTCTGTCTGTGAGAAAGCATTTACTGTAAAGGGTGATCTCACAAAACACATGAGAACACACACAGGAGACAAACCTTACAGCTGTTCTGTCTGTGAGAAAGCATTTAGTGAACAGAGTAATCTCACAAAACACATGAGAACACACACAGGAGACAAACCTTACAGCTGTTCTGTCTGTAATAAGCGATTTTCTGCGAGCAGCAGTTTGAAAGGACATATGAGAAATCACACAGGAGAGAATAGCTTGAACAGAGCGTGACAAGGTTTTGGTTTGTGTTAATGTTTTACAACAAGAGCCAGTTTGTTTTAAATGAAGATGAGGTTCTTTTATAGAATGTATTGTTAAGATTAAAAAAATAAACGTTTGTGCTTAATTTCTGTGTAATTTGAGCCTGCCCACTTTAAACTAGAGCAACATCTTCTGTTTGCACAAATAAACTTGGGTAATATTGTTGTTTGTGGCGCCATGGTTGACCAAGCTACTACATTTCTACTGTGAAATGTAAACAGATTACATCCATTATATTCTCTCTTTTTCTCTCTCCCTCTTTATTCCTCCCGCCCAACTCCCTCTCTCATGGCTCACACTCAAATACATGCATGAAGCTTTGCCCCTCTCTTAAAACGGGGGCTTACTCACTTGCTGTGGACGAAAGCAGTTTTGACACTGCTTTGTTATCAGTCTTTATCTGTGGAGTGGACTTTAAACTTTAGGATTTAGGATTTTAGGATTAAAAATCCATGCATGGCACAACCACAGAAAAAGTCCTTGTTTCTGTGTAAGCTCTGCACACCTGACTGGGCGACAGTGCGTAGGAGGTGAAGCACTTTGTATGAAGAATAAAGGAAACTCCCGCACACTGTCTCACTCTTAATGCAATTTTATTCCACACACAACACGTTCGGTCGCTCTGACCTTCCTCAGGTATGAGGACAGACCCTTCCTCTCCCCTTATATAAATGAAAGGAGCGCCCCCTTCAGTTCAATCACCAATAATGGTGAGACACATCTATTCACAATCAGACCCAACAACACCCGCAAGATTGTGCATAATTCATTATACAAACGTTTTTTGTGAATTAAAATGCATGTATAAAAACTAGAAAAATATAATGATTATTATCAATGACAGAAAATAGCAAATTTATGCTATATATTTTTTTTTATTCCAGTAAAAAAACAACATAATTGACATAAATGACATAACTGACACCCCCCATAGAGTTCCATTACAGCCCAACAGGTGAACCATGTGGGCGGGGCAACAGGTTCACCACGAGGTTGAAGAGCACGTGATGACACTCCTGATGGGAAACTTCTTTCCAGTGGAAGGATGGCAGAAATGAGAGGTCTTAGTATTATGGCACTGTGCACAACTGCCACACCGATAGTTGCCTAGGAAGAGGGGCAATAAGAGTTTGTGTGTTTGGTGTGTTTCTGCCATGAGAAAAGTCTGAATGTACCAGCGCGTCTCTCAGATTTCTGCCTCTTGTGTGTGTGAACAGCGGTGGATCTTGGAATATTTGTGTTCAATTCTGGATCAGTCTTTAAAAATGTGCCAGTGTTTTAAAAATGACTGATTTGATTTTGTGGCTCTGGGGTGAATACACTGTACTAAAAATGGCAGCAAAAAACGTCTCTCATTTGCTGAGTCCTTGTTCCTTAAAAGCGCGTCCCTTGGTTTGGATAACGCAGCTTGATGAGCCTCCTCTATCCACGAATATCCTCTCTCCATGAATTTTGCCTTCATCTCTCTGGATTTTTCTATAAAGAATAAAATTGCATTAAGAGTGAGACAGTGTGCGGAGTTTCCTTTATTCTTCATACAAAGTGCTTCACCTCCTACGCACCTGTTGCCCAGTCAGGTGTGCAGAGCTTACACAGAAACGAGGACTGTATTCTTCACTCTAGCACCCTGAGCACTCTCTACAAAAACTACAATGAGCTCCTTTGAAGAATTAAACACCTTGACCCAGAACCACGCCAATACTTTCGAATTCACGGCAGAGGATGCCCAGAGAATTCTACTCAAGAGCACGGATATGAGCAGTGCACTGACCACACAGGATGAAAAGATAAAATTGGAGAGACTGAAACAAAAAAGAAGATGTCTACTGATGCATGGCTCCACTGTAAGAGAGTAGTGGAAAAGTAAAAAGGTTCCTAGGGTTTACACATTCAATAAACCCCCGACAATAGGAACCACACAGTGAAACTTTTGTAAAAACGCTGGAGTGAAATCCTCAATAAATGTTCCCTGGACTTGATGCTTCTAGTAATAGAGAAAGTTACAGAAGAAGCCCAAGAAATAAAAGTGGAAATCCAGCAACATGAGGAGGAGATGAAAAGAAAATTTGGAGACATGTTTAAGGACATAGAACTGGTAATGGCAGAGAACATAAGGAGATACCAAGAAACTCTGCAGGCATCAAAAATACGAAAGCACAAATCAGAATCAGAATCAGAAGAAGTTTTATTGCCATTGTCCGTGAGCAGAGCTCACAGACTAGGAACTTACTTCGGTGATAAAGTGCACATAGAACACACAAAAAAAACCCACACTGAATAAATACAAATACGGGCATGCAGGTAAAAAATATATACAACAGCAGCATCAACACAACAACAGTGCAACATGGGTTATTTAGTGACCAGTGTTATGAAGTGTCCAGTTTAGTGCAGATATTATAAAGTGTTCATGAGACAAACAGCAGAGGAGAAGAAACTGTTCTTATGACGAGAGGTTCTGGTCCTGATGGACCGTAGCCTCCTGCCAGAGGGAAGTGGCTGAAATAGTCCATGTCCAGGGTGAGAAGTGTCAGCTGCTATACGACCTGCTCGCCCCCGAGTCCTGGAGGCGTACAGGTCCTGGAGAGATGGAAGGATGCAGCCAATCACCTTCTCAGCAGAGCACAATGCGCTGCAGTCTCTGTCTGTCCCTGGCAGTGGCCCCAGCGAACCACACAGTGATGGAGGAGGTGAGGATGGACTCCATGATGGCCGTGTAGAACTGCACCATCATCTGGACCGGCAGCTTGGCTTTCCTCAGTTGCCGCAGGAAGTACATCCTCTGCTGGCTTTCTTGATGAGGGAGCTGATGGTCGGCTCCCACTTGAGGTCCTGGGTGATGCAGGTGCCCAGGAAGCGGAAAGAGTCCACGGTGGTGATGGGGGAGTCAGTCAAGGCGAGGGGGAGCAGGGGGGCTGTGACTTTCCTGAAGTCCACAATCATCTCCACTGTCTTCTGGGCGTTGAGCTCCAGGCTGTTGCTGCTGCACCCAGGACACCAGCCGATCCACCTCCCTCCTGTAGACAGACTCATCCCCGTCCGAGATGAGCCCGATGAGGGTGGTGTCATCCGCAAACTTGACCAGTTTGACAGAGTTGTGGCTGGAGGTGCAGCAGTTGGTGTACAGGGAGAAAGAGCAGAGGAGAAAGTACACAGCCCTGTGGAGATCCTGTGTGCTGATTGTCCGAGTGTCCGAGACATTCTTCCCCAGCCGCACGCGCTGCCTCCTGTCCGTCAGGAAGTCGGTGATCCACCTGCAGGTGGAGTCAGGCACGTTGAGCTGAGCGAGCTTGTCCTGGAGCAGAGCAGGGAGGATCCTGGCATAGGTTCCCGGGGAGTCCAGATGCTGGAGGAGATGAAGTGAAGTAAAAGAGACACAGAGGATTATCAAAGAAACCAGGTGCACAAATGGGACGAGGGAAACCAGCGCCGTGTGGAACAAAGAAACGCTGGACCAACACGCACGGACCCAACCTCTACAGCTGGGACGCACAAAACGTGGCGAGACCGGCGCAGACCCAACATGGACACCGAGGATTCTACCAGGAGAGTGATTCTACATACTCATCCCGGGAGTCGTCAGCGCCTTCTTCTTCTTCTTTTTTAGCCCGGCGACACCACAGAGAAAAAAGAAACGTAGAAGGGGAAAGGTCAAAAGGTCTCTCCTTTGTCCCTCAGAAACCTGTGAATGCCTTCAATTTACAGATTGATTTGTTTAAATGTTTTAGACAAATAAAGTTAAAATATTTCTTCAGACATCAAAAAATTTCAAGAGAATCTGTGACCCCCTTTAGACCAAAAAAGCACTTTCTGTCCTCAAGTATCAAATTCCTCCATCAACACATTTTGTAGATTGGTTGAAAGAGATGCTATGGATCTGTGCAAAAATAAGTATCATTATACTGATAATTTAACAAAGGAGAAAAGAAAGCGTTAAACGAGTTAATGAATGATAAAGATATAATAATAAAACCAGCAGACAAAGGGGGCGCTATTGTCATACAAGACACGGATAAATACGAAGCAGAAAAATACATTGACAGTTATCTGATGTTACCTGTTACAAAAGACTGCCTGCAGATCCCACCCGAGCGTTTCAGAGTGAAATCTTCCAGTCCCTAGAGACGGCGTTATCACGTGAGTGGGTCACTAAATCAGAGTCGAGTTCTTGCGTTGCAGTGATCCTATTATACCGTTTTTTTACACACTGCCAACAATTCATAAAAAACATTGATGACCCCCCGGGCCGTCCTATCGTAGCACAGATTGGCTCGTTATTGGCTCCTTTGTCGGAATATGTGGATTTTTACATAAAAGAACATGTACAACAACTTCCAGCATATTTAAAAGACTCTACTGATTTTATGAATCAAATATGTGCAGTCACTGACCTCCCTGAAGACGTGTATTTACTCACGCTGGACGTCTCCAGCCTTTACACAAACATCCCACATGAGGAGGGGCTGGACGCAATGAACTTTTTTCTACAAACATGTGAACCGTCTGAGAAGCCCCCGAATGAATTCATCCTGAATCTGGCAACTTTCATCATGAAATACAACTTCTTTAGTTTTAATAAGACATTTTACCAACAGGTGTCAGGTACAAGCCTGGGCACGATATGCCCCCAATGATGCCAATCTCTACATGGGTTATTTTGAACATTTGTACATTTACAACCCTGAGCACAACCCTTATCACAAGAATATTCTGATATACTTCAGATACATTGATGATATATTCTGTGTTTTTCAAGGTAATCGTGAGCAGGTAACAGACTTTGTGAATTTGATTAATCAGTTTAAACCCAATCTAAATTAACAAGTGAAGACAGCAAAAGGAAAATTCATTTTCTGGACATGTGGATTGAAATTAGGGGCGGTCTCTTGAGTACAACACTGTATCAAAAGCCACAGACAAGAACACTCTCCTACTGGCCACGAGCGCACACCCCACGCATTTAAAAAGAGGTCTCCCCAAAAGCCAGTTTTTTTTGCCTCAGACGGGTGTGCCAGAGCACAGAGGACTTTATAGAAAGATCCAGAGAGATGAAGGCAAAATTCATGGAGAGAGGATATTCGTGGATAGAGGAGGCTCATCAAGCTGCGTTATCCAAACCAAGGGACGCGCTTTTAAGGAACAAGGACTCGGTAAATGAGAGACGTTTTTCTGCGGTTTTTAGTACAGTGTATTCACCCCAGAGCCACAAAATCAAATCAGTCATTTTAAAACACTGGCACATTTTAAAGACTGATCCAGAATTGACACAAATATTCCAAGATCCACCGCTGTTCACACACACAAGAGGCAGAAATCTGAGAGACGCGCTGGTACATTCAGACTTTTCTCATGGCAGAAACACACCAAACACACAAACTCTTATTGCCCCTCTTCCTAATGGCAACTCTCGGTGTGGCAGTTGTGCACAGTGCCATAATACTAAGACCTCTCATTGCTGCCATCCTTCCACTGGAAAGAAGTTTCCCATCAGGAGTGTCATCACGTGCGCGTCAACCCTCGTGGTGAACCTGTTGCCCCGCCCACATGGTTCACCTGTTCCGCTGCCCATGCGGTGTTGCATATGTGGGAAACACCACATGAAAACTAAAAACCCGCATCAGTGAACACAAAAGAGCAATAAGACGGCAGGATGCAGACTCTCCTGTAGCTGTTCACTTTAACCTGTTAAAACATGACGTGTCTTCCCTTCGCTTCTGCGGGATTGAACAGGTGCCCGCTCCGCGGAGGGGTGGCAACCACGACCGCGCGTTAAAGAGACGCGAAGCCTATTGGATCTTTACCCTACAAACACTTAGTCCAAAGGGCTTAAATGATCAACTGTTGTTTCATGTCATGTTGTGATGTGGATGTGTACAGGGCTGTTTTTTGCTGTAATGGAACTCTATGGGGGGTGTCAGTTATGTCATTTATGTCAATTATGTTGTTTTTTACTACTAAAAAAAAAAAATATATAGTATATATTTTCTATTTCTCTCATTGATAATAATCATTATATTTTTCTAGTTTTTATACATGCATTTTAATTCACAAAAAACGTTTGTATAATGAATTATGCACAATCTTGCGGGTGTTGTTGGGTCTGATTGTGAATAGATGTGTCTCACCATTATTGGTTGATTGAACTGAAGGGGGCGCTCCTTTCATTTATATAAGGGGAGCGGAAGGGTCTGTCCTCATACCTGAGGAAGGTCAGAGCGACCGAAACGTTGTGTGTGGAATAAAATTGCATTAAGAGTGAGACAGTGTGCGGGAGTTTCCTTTATTCTTCATACAACCACAGGAAAATAATCTTTGAGGAGGTGTCCCAGTGTGTTTCAGTGAAATGAGGGTGCCCTGGGATAAACTCGTGGCCCTGACGACAGATGATGCCCGTGATGTGTTGTCAAAAGAGAGGATTGATGAGCAGGATTCAGGAGAAGATGCGGGAGAACGATGCAGGTGAGCTCACAGTTTACCACTGCATCATACACCAAGAAGCCTTATGTAGCAGTTCCAGACATGTACAGTGCAGTGAGGCCTTTAGAACCAGGCTGTGCTTGTGGAGACTCAGATGCTGGAAACTTGGCTCATTTTCTGTGCTGCCAAATCATGAAAGAGCAGAGCGCCTGCTGCCCATTGCAGAGTTTGCTGAAAAACTGAGCGCACTCAGTGTGGAGTTTTCCCAACGATTTACCGACTTCGAAGCCCAAAAATGCAGATTTGAACTACTCAGTAATTCGTTTGCGATTGACGTGACGAGCGCACCAACCAACCTCCAGATGGAGCTGACTGACTCCAGTGACTCGCTCCAGTCAAAGTCTGACTCCGGTGGTGCGGCACAGTTCCCACAGGTCCTTCCCGACACACTGCCACTACTCCGGGCACAAGCTGCTCAAATGCAGCACATCTCTATGTGAACAACTCTTCTCTTTGATGAAGATGAACAAAACACCACTGACGAAAACCTTCATTCAGCCCTAAGGATTTCCTCAGCTCAGACCTGACCCCAGACTTTGATGAACTTGCATCTAAAAAGAGTTGCCAGGTACCTCCTTTGGACCATGTGCATCAGAGTAAATCACAGAGCAGCAAACTGACACTGGAGGAATGTTTTCTTTATGTCTTTGGACTGTTCATAGTTGAAAAAGCAAGTTTTTATTTTTGACTAGTTGTTGGCTTGTGAAAAAAAATTTAAAGGAGCTCAAAAGCTACAAATATTATTTAGACATATTATTTCAGACATATCATTGATTTAAAATGTATTTCTCATTTGTTAATGCTTGTTCTGGATTCAGAGTTTAAGCAAAACTATTATTAAACATTTATTTTAATAAGAAAAAAGGTTTAACATTCCATATCTCAAAAGAAGAGAAACATGCAGATGTTGTTGAAAATTTTCAATAAATATTTAGTTTGTTCTCATATTGAACACGTCTTCAAGTGTCATGTATGAACACGTCTTCATGTTCATGTATGAACACGTCTTCATGTTCATGAACACGTTCATGTTCATGATGAACACGTGGCACTGAAGTGACGAGGGGCCCCTGAAGTCTTGGGCCCTCTGAATTGGTCTGATACAGATGCTTGTTCTTTAAAGAAGGACCTAAAGTACATTTCCCTGGGTTTGTGCTTTTTATCTTATAGGAGAATGAATTTGCTTTTTACACCTTCCTCTCAGTCCCATAAAAAGGGCTTTGATTGGCGGGTGGCCCCAGCAGTATAAGTTGAGGGCCCACAGTGAAAGACATGTCCCTGTGTTGAGGACAGAGACAGGCCGGGGCCCTTCAGTGTGACACGAGTTTATTATTGAACTGTTTTGATCATCAAATACGTGTGATTTTATCTATGTCCAGAAATGTGTTCCACTGTGAGGCTGGAGTCAGCACGGATCCACCATGATCTAGAAAAGAGAAGAGCAAGAGTAAAGATCAACACAAAAGTCATCATTTTATTCATGACATTTGACTTTTCACAGAGAGCTGAGTCTGGTGGAGCTGCCCATGGTATCGTCCACACAGTGAACCACCACCGGAGGGAGCCCTGATCATTAGAACATGACTCAACACAGTGAGAAGGTTTTCTGTCTCTGGAGAAATATGCAGATTGTTTTGTAACTCGAGATTATTGCACTTTTAGGATCCATATGGAGGACTGTAGTTTAATCCTGGACAAACTCAAATCTAATATGTCATAATGAGCTACATGATTAGACTTTTGTTTAGTTTTCATTAAAGAAACCCAAGTCCAGTTTCCACATCTCTGTTCCTGTCTGTATCTGACAGAAAAAAAAAACATTTCCACAGTCATCACCATCTCTGCTGTGTGTCTTCTGCAACTCCAACCACTTCTCCAGCTCTGGGTCCAGTCAGATGTAGAAGAAGAACACAGATCCACACATGTTAAACCTGGATCTGTAAATTAGAATAAAACATTTACACCAAACTCTCACCAAAAGTGTTTCGGGACCCAAAAACATTTCTGGAGACCAACCAGATGCTCTGCCCCACATGAGAGAAGAAGTGAACAAACCCTGGTCCAAAAGAGACCTTCAGGCTGTGTGATCTGCTGTTCCTCTCAAAACACAGTCTAATCACACAGTTTCTTTGTTTAGGGAGGAATTCTGAAACACCACTCCTCCTGATGAAGATCTCCAGAGGAACAAGAACCTCCTACAACGGTGAGAGGAGAGAACAAGTCTTTATACGATGTACAACAAAATACTATGAGAGTGAATGTAATGTTGTAGTGACAAGTTTCCTCTGAGCTCTCCCTCCTAACCCAAACCCTACTCCACTGTGACTGACAAGAATCAGGCATTTAAGCTCTTTACATCCAAACTCTCCATTTGGAATTTTTTTCTTTTTTCTGTGAGCCTCAGATCTCTGTGCCTCCCAGTCTGCTCCAGCTCCAGTATCTACCTTCTCCAGCTCCAAACTCACAGCCTCTGACTCCATCTCGCCTGTAAAATAATCCTTGTTACTTGCCTTTTTGTCTGCTTTTGGGCCCTACTGTATATGGTTTGAAAACTTAAAGCCGCACTGCGTAACTTTCTGCATGTGAAACGTCTCCTGTGTGATTCCATGGAAACAGAAGGTTAAAACTACACTTCTCTTTGACACAGACATGTTTAATGCCTTACTATGGAATATTACAGCCAACGGAACGAACAACATTTCCATGGAAACGAGCAGCAGAAGGCCAGGTTTGTGGAGATGCGAGCCCACTCAGAGTAAGGACACACATTTTTATATGGTCTCAGTTTAAAAACAACATACTTTTATTTTAGTCCATTTCTTTGGCTAAAAAAGTTACACACTGAGGCTTTAAACTCACTAAAATGACCATAACCCTTAACGTTTTTTCATGGACATGATTTTAAAAGTTGAACCTGTGTTTTTTTGCTCTTAAAAATCCCAAACTGTGAGTAGTTTTGAACATAATAGTTTTATTGTCATTTATAATCAAAAGTGACATTACATGGACATATATAAAACAGTATTTGAGACTCGTCCAGTGGAGGCAGGTCTCCATGGCTCCTGTAGGACTGAGGTCACTGCAGTTCACGTGGTGTCCCTGAACGCCCCATTCTCCTGCCGACGCTCACATTACCCACGATGCACTTTGTCTTTGAACTAACACAGATACACATCCCATAAAGACACACACGGTCTACACAGAACAACCAGTCAGGGAGCGCCACAAATATCACCTTTTTAGAGATGATTTCTCCAGATATATTTTCTAGAACAGGGATAAAAGTGATGTACACAAGAGGGACACGGTATGAGGTACAGAAGAACAAAAAACTCAGCTCAAATCTTTATCAAAATCACCACATTTGAAGCTTTATAAGACTCAAAATCTGCACAAAATATTGTGACTTTTTTACTCTTTAAGTACATTTTTAAACAGGTACTTTAATACTTTTACTCAGGTAGATTTTTCATGTGATACTTTTACTTTTACTTGATTTTTTTTTTTTTTTTTGCTTGTTTCCATGGAAATGCTGTTTATCTCCATAAAACGTCTGTCTCCATGGAGGTTTAAAAATGCAGTAATGCCATTTTTATGAAATATGAACTGAGATATTTTTCTCCTAAATTACACAAAGTTGAGTCTTGTAGCTTTAAGTCATGTTCTAATGTTGTTCCCCCTCCTCAAAACAGACCTGGAGTTGTGTTTTGTTTTTCATTCACATGTTTGAGTAACACTTTATTATTAGTCTGTAACATCTCCAAAGCTCAAAATGCTCTGTTCCACCTTGTGATGTCATGAAGTGGTAGTTTTCAAGTCAACATCTCCTTTTACCTTTAGTTCAGTAGAAATGGTCAATTCCAGCACTGAAATCTAGAAATGAAGGTGTGTGGAGTTTAAAAACACAGTGGAGCACTTCTTCCTGTATTACCACATGATGACATCACAAGGTGGAACAGAGTGTTTTCAGTTTGAGAGAAAAACTCAGCCTAAATCTGCAGGTTTGTGTGTTAAACATGTGAGAATGAAACAAAAAACACAACTCCAGGTCTGTTTGTGACGAGGAAACACAGGATTTTAAGTTGGTACCAGTTACACATTTTGAGACAGACGTGTTTTATTTCAAAGAAACTCCCCTGTCTCTGTTTGTACCTCATAATGTGACCTCCATGTGTATTTTTATATATTTTTGAACAGCTTCAGCCTATAACAGCGCCTAATGCCATGGAAAAGACACAGTTTGAATATAGTCTGAGCATTTCTATAAAACATCACCATTTCTATGTGTTCACAGCTCATCTTGGTCATGAGCGCTGAGGCTGTGGTAGTACTGTACACACACATATTATACACGTCGCTATGGAAACGCGGGTCAACAGTTTGGTATAGTACTCATAATGGAAGCCTGTCTGATCGGGATACATTCAGATGGTTAAAGTATTTACAGAGTTAGCAGTACTCATGCTCGTCGGGCGTCATTCCGGTCGACACTGCGGTCCGAGTATTCACACTCAAAGTACAAATACATGAAAAACTGTGTAGTACATGGACATGTGAAGCAGCAGAGGTGGAAGTAGTACTGCGTATGTGGAGTTTATATGAGAGCGTAGTGTTAAAAAGACGACACGCTGAGGTAGAGGTCAGAGCTATGGAGGAGTGAGCAGCTCAAAATGAAGATGTTTGGGGTTTTTAGAGAGTTAAAAGAGTTCAAGTAAATATATCTTTAAGGATTATTACTGACAAACGCTCAACACTTGAAGTCGCAGGATGGAACTTTCTCGTTGTGGAAAGTCGGCTGTGTGTTTCCATGGAAATACAAAGTCCAAACCAGACATTTATCATCATGTGTTTTATCCTGGAATATTCTGGTCACTGGAACAACATTACCATGGAAACAAACAACAAAAGGAAGAGGCCCATCTCCATCTCCAAATACAAGTCAGGTCTGTGGAGATGCGAGCTCAGAGTAAGGACGCATGTTTTTCTGTGGAATGAATAAATTCACAATTATTTTACACTGGTCCCTGGTTTATGGCGAGGGTCAAGTCCTAAAAATAACCCGCAATAAATAATCCACGAAATATCAGCTTTATTTTTTACAATTATTCTCTATGTTTCTTGTCTGTAAAACCCCTCACCACACACTTTATACACTTTTCTCACACAGGCATTAACATTTTCTCACATTTCTCTCTTGTTTAAACTCTCTCAAAGTTCAAACCTTCGTCGGTGCCTTTGTCGGTGCAGAACGTTTCATCGACATTGTGGGTTTTGTCGGGAGAAAACTTGCAAACATACAGCACTTCAGAGTCACACTGTGATCCAACATTTATGTAAATTTGTCTGACACATTCTGTACTGTACAGGAGACACGGAGGAGACTGATGGACAATGGTCTACAGTCCCTCAGCCAATCAGGACGCAGAACACAATGGTCTACAGTCCCTCAGCCAATCAGGGCGCAGAACACAATGGTCTACAGTCCCTCAGCCAATCAGGACACAGAACACAATGGTCTACAGTCCCTCAGCCAATCAGGACACAGAACACAATGGTCTACAGTCCCTCAGCCAATCAGGACGCAGAACACAATGGTCTACAGTCCCTCAGCCAATCAGGGCAGAACACAATGGTCTACAGTCCCTCACCAATCAGGACACAGAACACAATGGTCTACAGTCCCTCAGCCAATCAGGACGCAGAACACAATGACAGTCCCTCAGCAATCAGGACGCAGGGTCTACAGTCCCTCAGCCACAGTGGTCCAGTCCCTCAGCCAATCAGGACGCAGAGAACACAATGGTCTACAGTCCCTCAGCCAATCAGGACGCAGAACACAATGGTCTACAGTCCCTCAGCCAATCAGGACACAGAACACAGTCCCTCATGGTGGTCTACAGTCCCTCAGCAATCCCTCAGAACCAATCAGGACCTCAGCAGAACAGAACACATGGTCTACAGTCCCTCAGCCAATCAGGACACAGAACACAATGGTCTACAGTCCCTCAGCCAATCAGGACACAGAACACAATGGTCTACAGTCCCTTGTACTAAAAAATCTGTGAAACGGCGACAGGTGACTATGATCTATTGAGGGACAAGTGTCGTCCATTTTTTGGCAGAAAGTGACATACTGTGGCTCACTTGGGGGACAATTACGTGTTTAAAAAGTGGCAGGTTTACTCAAGCTAATGCTAATGTTAATTTTAAATGTAAAGTGAAGGACATTTCTAAACACTCATGTAAATGTTTTAGTCACTGAAGGTCATTTTTATGTATTTATATCTCTGATTCTTTTACTAATAATTGTTTTTTGTGTTTTGTTTGACTCCCTCTCCCTTTCCCTTGGTGCTTTTGCACACCAGGCCAACATTGTAAATAAGAATTTGTTCTAATTGTTTTGCCTGGCAAAATAAAGGTTATAATAAAATGTAAATGGTGCATACTTTCATTGTGTCCTTGGGCAAGACACTTCACCCATGTTGCTTCCTGAGTCTGTGGTTTATGAATTACAGAGTCAATGTGGGACAAAGAACGGGGATTAGTCATATTTAAAATCACAACCGAATTAAAAAAACGAAGGGAAAAAGAGAGAGATGATTTCTTTCATTTGTGGCGTTATTTTTTTTTTTTTTTTTATGTTTCTGAGTTGACATTAGCATGAAAACGCCAAAAATTGGATTGTTATTAATCCAGTTCAATTTGAGCTTTAGACTTTCACAAACTGCAGTTCTTTGTGGGTACTATAGTAAAAGTACACAGTATTTTTTGCAAACATACTTCCCAAGGTATCGTGTGTGTACATCATTTGAGTAAAAGTCTGTAGTAACAGCAATACTTCCATCTCTGCTCCATACAACACATGTTTAAAAATCTACAATCAAAAACAGGATTTGAACAATGACATTCTGAATAATCTGTGTTTAATATTTTCTTTTTATGAGCGTGAATCTGAAGTGTACTTTCTGCATTCATCTGAACTCGTCTCCGCACACGTCTCTCTCGTATCACTGTTTCTCACATAAACATCTCCACACTGCTTAACCTTAATTATTCTTAGATTTACATCTTTTTGCAAAGAAAATATACGATACAATCTTTATGTTCAGAAAAATAGGGCCTGATTTTTAGAGATATAAGTGACTCTGGATCTGTGCAAACTTATATTTATGTGAAGTCTCATTTTGGCACAGAAAACATCATCTGTGTAGTTTTTTTTTTATCATCGTCACATTCATCTTTATATTGCACCGTGTTGGTCAAAAGTACATTACTGTGTGTGTGTAGGACTTAGCGCCCTCTAGTGGGGGAGTAGGAGATCATAAGATTCTAAAAGGCCCTGTACCTGATTTTTTCCCATGTATTTGAGCTAAACGTGTCCCGCCCCAGTACAGATCTATGTCTGAGCAGCTCTCGAGCTCAAAATAAGTCTGCATCTGATTATAAAGTGCTTTATTGTCCGATGATCAGGAATTGCATCAGGCTTTGTTTTTAGCTTTAACGTCATGGCAAAGATGTGTGTGGTCTCTGAAAGTTCTGAAAAGTGCTTAAAAAGGCATGGTGGTGAGTCATTAGGTAAGTGAGGAGTGACTTTGGACCACTGCAGACTGTTTAAAATGAACTCACTCTGTTTTTCATGTTGAAATCAGGTACAGGTACAACATGAAAAGAACAATATCTGAAAAATGCATTGTAACATTCAAAGAAACAATAGAGCCAGTATTTAGGACCATGTCATATGACTCTGAAAACAGCTTTAGCCCATCTATGTATGACCAGTTTGCTGACAGATCTATGTACGCCCTGAAAACTGCTCTTGATACTGTAGCTCCCTTAAAACAGAAGGATGTTAGGCCCAGACCTCCTGCCCCCTGGTACAATGAAGAACTGCGCTCACTCAAACAAAAGGTCAGAAAATTAGAGAGGTCATGGCGCTACTCCCGCTCTGAGCAATCACTAAAGGCATGGAAAATCTGCCTTTTGACTTATAAGAAGGCTCTGCGGAAGTCCCAAACCAGATATTTTTTCAAATTTAATTGAAGTAAACAAAAACAACAGCAGGTTTCTGTTCAGCTCTGTAGCCAGGCTGACAAACTGCCACAGCGCAGTTGAACCTCAATCCCTGCTACTCTTACCTGCAATGACTTTCTTAATTTCTTTAACAACAAAATCACAGAAATTAGAGATAAATTGAACAAAATGACTCCTACAGTCAGTATTGAGCAAGCCCAGGCTGTAAAACTAATGTCCCACATAAATCCACCAGTGACATTAGACAGGTTTACTGCTGTTGACCAAGAGAACTTCAGCCTTTATGTCCTCAAAAACATCAACTTGTATCTTAGACCCTAAACCAACCAGACTCCTCAAAGAAATCCTCCCTCTAATTATAGATCCTGTCCTTAATATAATAAATACCTCATTAGAAAATGGCTATGTCCCCCAGTCCTTCAATATGCAGTGATTAAACCGCTTCTGAAAAACCTAATCTTGAACCTGATATTTTAGCCAACTATAGGCCCATCTCTAATCTCCCCTTTGTCTGAAAAATCCTTGAAAAAATTGTAGTTAAGCAGCTTTATCGCCACCTACAGGCTAATAATTTATTTGAAACTTTTCAATCAGGTTTCAGAGCTCACCACAGAACAGAAACTGCACTACTTAAAGTCACAAATGACTTGTTATTAGCTGCTGACAATGGACTAGTCTCAGTCCTGGTTCTGTTGGACCTCAGTGCAGCGTTTGACCATCGACCACAATATTCTACTACAGAGATTAGAATGTGACAGAGGTGTCCGAGGGGCAGCCCTCAGCTGGTTTAAATTCTACCTGTCTGATAGGTACCAGTTTGTTAATGTAAATCAGAGCTCCTCTCCATGTTCTAAAGTAGCCTGTGGTGTGCCACAGGGTTCTGTACTGGGTCCAATCCTGTTCACACTCTATATGTTGCCGTTAGGTAATATCATCAGAAACATGGCATTAACTTCCACTGCTATGATGATGACACACAGCTGTACTTGTCAATGAAACCAGATCAGTCTGATCAAGTGGACAGACTTAGTGCCTGTGTGAAGGACGTAAAAACCTGGATGACACTTAATTATCTGCTTCTTAACCCAGAAAAAACAAAGGTCATTACTCTAGGCCCCAAAAGCCTGTGAGACTCTCTGTTTGACCAGAAAGTCACTTTGGACAGTGTCAGTATTGCCTCCAGTTCTACTGTAAGGAACCTTGGAGTCTTGTTTGACCAAGAGCTCTCGTTCAAACCACATATAAACCAATCCTGTAGAACAGCTTTCTTTCACCTGCGTAATATTGCCAAAATCAGAAAAATCTTGTCTAAAAGTGACGCTGAAAAACTTATCCATGCATTTGTTACATCAAGGCTAGATTACTGTAACTCCTTACTAGTCGCTTGCCCTAAAAGCTCTATAAAAAGCTTTCAGCTAGTTCAAAATGCAGCAGCCAGGCTCCTAACAGGAACTAAGAGAAGAGAGCACATCACCCCAGTGCTGGAGTCCCCTTCACTGGCTTCCTGTCGAGTTCAGAATCAAATTCAAAGTTCTCCTCCTGACATATAAAGCCATAAAGGGCATGGCCCCGTTTGTATCTGCAAGATGCTATAGTACCATACCACCCAAACAGAGACTCCGCTCCCAAAATGCTGGACTATTGGTGGTTCCTAGAGTGACTAAAAGCACAGTAGGAGGGAGAGCTTTCACTTACCAAGCTCCTGTGCTATGGAATCAGCTTCCTTTCTATGTTAAAGAGGCCCCCACAGTCTCTACATTTAAGACCAGGCTTAAAACGTTTCTCTTTGAAATAGCTTATGGTCAGGCTAGGACCAGAAATAAACCCTGTAGTTTTAGTTAGGCTGCCTAGGGATATAGCCATGCTGGGGGAAGTATGGTAACCTGAGCACTATCCTCTTTTTCCTCCTGTTATCCCTATCAACTTCATTTACTATTCAGTCTGTTCATTGCTATTCACATGTTGTCCGCTGTCCCACTCCCCTCTGGGGAGTGTAACTGTTTCAGATGCCTGGCCACTGACCGCCTGGTGATGGCTGGACCCTAGATGCCCTCCTGACCGTCCGGTGATGGCTGGACCCTAGATGCCCTCCTGATCGTCCGGTGATGGCCGAACTCTAGATCGCCTTGCCCGAATGGACTCTGGCCCTACAGACTTGAACTGGATGCGCCTTAGTCCTGGACACATCTGCAGCCTGTCCGTCCATGGGAGTGGATCTCTCCTTTCACTGTGGTTCTCCTCGAGGTTCTCCTTTTCCCACTGGGTTTTTGGAGTTTTTCCTTGCCGAGAAGGAGGGTCTAAGGACAGGGGATGTTCTGGAACAGTTATTCATTGCTTGTTTTCTGTTGATTAATTTGCTTGTCTGTTTCTGTTTCATTGTTGATTTTCTAATTCTGTTGGTTAATCAACTCCATGTTCAGCCCTAAGAGGCGACTGCTGTCGTGATTTTGGGCTCTACAAAAATAAATTGAATTGAATTGAATTGAAGCTCCTTTAAAATGTCCAGGGCAAGTGGAAAAGTTCAACATCTCTGTGTAAATGAACAAGGGTAAAATGATCTTTTCACACTCAGGGCAAAAATGTTTTAAAAGGATTTAAGACACGAGATTCAAATGGTAAATATGTGGAGCCAGTCCTCAGAACATTTCTTTCATAAACACTGAACCGCAGAGAAAAGCTGAGTTCACTGCTGTTACTTGTTTGGTCCTGGTTTGAGTCCAGTTTAATTCTGATGCAGACTCGGTTTGGTCCTGTTCTAGTCCTGGTTTAGTCCCAGTTTAGTTTTGAGTGTAGTCCTGTCTAGTCCTGGTCTAATCCAAGTTTAGTCCAGGTTTAGTCCTGGTTTAGTCCTGGTTTAGTCCTCGTTTAGTCCTGGTTTAGTCCTGGTTTAGTCCTAGTTTAGTCCCGGTTTAGTCCTGGTTTAGATCTGGTTTAGTTCTGGTTTAGTCAGATAAATGAATTTGTACATGGTCCCTGACAATGAAAGAATAAAAGAATGAAGAAAGAAAGAAAGAGGATGTATTCACACATCTGAGTGTGTAGCAGCTGAAAAAATCCTTCAACATGTTTATACTGAGTCTGTGTATCCTCCAGTCATGATTAGTCATTTATTTTCACAAATAAGTTTATATCAATCCAAAAACTATAACATATATATAACATTGGTCTCATTGTTGACAGCAGAGGATTAAGACACAAAATGAAGCTACTCCCTGACTCTGATCAGACAGACAGAATATTCAAAGGCTCAGAGTTCATTAAAACACAGGTAGGTTACTGATATTTGCACTCTGAGCAACAGCACAAAGCTCCAACAGAGGCCGATATTTAGTTTGAGCTGACCACGTGACAAAAGGAAATACATGATGTTCATGGATCTATTAAAATAACCTGACGCTTTATTTTAAGAGGGCGCCTCACATCATGTGAAGAGACTTTTAGTTTTGTGGTGAAACTGGACTGTGGGTGTCTAAAATCACTGCTTTATGTGTGTCTATGTGTTCAGCTTTTATTTTTATAAATCAGCCACATCGACCCCCCAATACAGTACAGTAATTGATTTTCTTTTGTCTGTATCAATAATAATGTCCAGTTGCAGATGTGAGTTTAACTTCCCTCTACTGCAGTACCACAGGCGACCAGTGTGTGGCAGCAACACGCCGCACGGCCACAGCGAGGAGCGCCCGAAGGAGAGAGCTTTGTTAGCATTCAACCAGCTACGAAGGAAACGTGACAGAAAACAGAGAAAGTGACAAAATCACAGGGTTTGTAAAATGTCTAGAGTCGAAAGGCTGAGAGCTTTGGTGGAGGAGCGGCTGACTGCGGCTAAAGAAGACACATATGTGCTGTTTGAAACAATCATAGCCGAGTATGAGGAGGAACTGTGTCGCTCCAAACAGGAGAATGAGAGGAAACAATGGCTCCTGGACTCGGCTCTGCGCGCTCTGAGCCCGAGAGTCGTGCTGACCAGAGCCGGTAAGTCTGATGTGTCTAAGACAAACTTTAGGCCGTGTCTATACGGACACAACTTGAACTGTAGAGCTCGAGAAGTCAGAAAGTTACTGTCCAAATGTGCCATAGACACGTATTAGCAACAACAATACAAGTCTAAAAGAGCCGTGCCACAGACATCCATCACATTACAGTTTGTCAATACTTTTGAATGAACGCTAAGGTTTAATGTGTCCTACCACAACTCTGCAGACTCTCAGATCTATGTGTCACTGCAGCAGGTGAATATGGACCAGTGGATTCACTCTGACACTGCATCAGATCAGTGTGTGGATGAAAACAAGTGTCTCCAGATAAACTCAGACAAGACTCAAGTCATAGTCTTTGGCCACAGAAACACAGAGAAAGTGTCAGAGTCACCTCCAGTTTCTCTAAAACCTTCAAATCAGGCTAGAAATCTAGAGGTAATAATGGACTCAGACTTGAACTTTAATGGTCACATCAAATCAATAACATCTGCAGCTTTTTACCATCTAAAAACATGTCAAAAATCAAAGGTTTTACAGGCAAAAAACAGACTAAAAGAGATTTATCCTGCACTTGTCTCCAGTAGGTTAGACGACTGTAACGTCCTGCTCACTGGCCTCTCCAAATGAGCCTTTAGACAGAACAGTACATCCAGAACACTGCTGCTCGGGTCTGACTAGAACCAGGAAGTTTGAGCACATGTGTCCTGTGTCTCTGGCTCCTGTGGCTCAGACTTTAAAGCAGCTCTCTGTGTGAATAAGTCTCTCTCCATGGACCAGCACCAAAGAACATCTCCCACATGTTAGAGCCACATGAACCATCTCACACTCTGAGGACTTCAGGGACCAGCCTCCTGCTGGTCCCAGAGTCAGGACTAAAACATGGAGAATCAGTGTTTCAGTTTCTGCAGCTAAAACCTGGAACTGTCTTCTTGAAGATGTGAGACAGGCCTCGACTGTGACAATGGCTCAAAACAGTTGTTTATCTGTACATATGACTAAAAAGGTTTTAATTCTGCACTTTTTTTTCCTTTTAAATGTTTATTTTATGATGATAATTTGTGATTATTTATGTATTGATTTGTTGTATTGTGATTTGAATGTCTTTAAACTACCTTTTACTGTACAAATACACTTTCCTATTTAACATCTTCAAATCTCCATTGGTTTAACATTAGGGGAAGTGAACATTCTGTGTGACGACACAATCCTGATCTCAAAAAGTTTGGATTTGGACTAAATGGACAACGTCATTACCAAATAATATGCATGTTTGTGTATTTGTAAGTAATTGTCATGTTTGTTTTTTCATTGTCTTCTGCAGGTGTCCACATGTCCTCTCTGAGTCCTGGTCTCGCTCTGAAACAGGAAATCCCAGAGACTCCACAGATTAAAGAGGAGCCAGAAGAACAGCACGTCAGACAGGGAGAAGAAGACAGGGAGAGAAGAGAGCAAGTGTGAGTCCCATCACTTTCAACACAATTTATTATAAATTATGATCAGATTAGAAATACGTCTGAATTCAGGGACATTTAAGAATAGCCAGAAGTATAAAGTGCTGATTTAATCCCATGTACAGGGTTAGCAGGTTTTATACATAAGAATACTTCATGCAGATGTAGACACTGACTTTTTCTTCAGGTCTGTCCCTGAGTCCAACGATGGCTGTGTGAAGACAGAAGAGTCCTCACTGTTTCAACGACAAGAAACTGATCACAGAGAGGACACACAGGGAGAGGACATCAGCTCAGAGACACAGGTCCACAGAGAGGACACACAGGGAGAGGACATCAGCTCAGAGACACAGGTCCACAGAGAGGACACACAGGGAGAGGACATCAGCTCAGAGACACAGGTCCACAGAGAGGACACACAGGGAGAGGACATCAGCTCAGAGACACAGGTCCACAGAGAGGACACACAGGGAGAGGACATCAGCTCAGAGACACAGGTCCACAGTCAGGACACACAGGGTGAAGACATCAGCTCACTGACACAGGTCCACAGAGAGGACATCAGCTCAGAGACACAGGTCCACAGAGAGGACACACAAGGAGAGGACATCAGCTCAGAGACACAGGTCCACAGAGAGGACACACAGGGTGAAGACATCAGCTCAGAGACACAGGTCCACCTCGAGACTGAGGGAGACACGGAGCACTCTTCTGACAATGACAGTGATGAAGACTGGCGTGCTCCAATTGTCTTTTCAGCTGCACAGATGGAGACAGAGGCAGGTGGAGACCACTACAACCAAGTTCAGACCAGACCCAAAAGCACCACTGCACCAAACTCAAGTCTATCTCCCATATACAAGTCTGCACCAGAGGACAGACCCACTGTGGACAATGGAGACGTGTCAGGAACAACCGAAGGAGCTGCAGGGAAGAAACACCAGTGCTCTGTTACTAAAAAGAGATTTGGCTTAAAACACAATTTAATAAGACACTTTAGAGTTCACAGAGGGGAGAAACCTTACAGCTGTTTTGTCTGTAAGAAAGTATTTACCCAAAAGGGTAATCTCCAACGACACATGAGAACACACACAGGAGGCAAACTTTACAGATGTTCTGTCTGTAAGAAAGTATTTACTCAAAAGAATGATCTCACACGACACATGAGAACACACACAGGAGACAAACCTTACAGCTGTTCTTTCTGTGAGAAAGCTTTTACTCAAAAGGGTAATCTCACAAATCACATGAGAACACACACAGGAGACAAACCTTACAGCTGTTGTGTCTGTGAGAAAGCGTTTACTGTAAGGAGTCATCTAACACAACACATGAGAACACACACAGGAGAGAAACCTTACAGCTGTTCTGTCTGTGAGAAAGCATTTACTGAAAAGGGTCATCTCACAAAACACACAAGAACACACACAAGAGACAAACCTTACAGCTGTTCTGTCTGTGAGAAAGCATTTACTGAAAAGAGTCCTCTCACAAATCACATGAGAACACACACAGGAGACAAACCTTACAGCTGTTCTGTATGTGAGAAAGCATTTACTGTAAAGAGTACTCTCACAAATCACATGAGAACACACACAGGAGACAAACCTTACAGCTGTTCTGTCTGTGAGAAAGCATTTACTGTAAAGGGTGATCTCACAAAACACATGAGAACACACACAGGAGACAAACCTTACAGCTGTTCTGTCTGTGAGAAAGCATTTACTGAAAAGAGTAATCTCACAAAACACATGAGAACACACACAGGAGACAAACCTTACAGCTGTTCTGTCTGTAATAAGCGATTTTCTGCGAGCAGCAGTTTGAAAGGACATATGAGAAATCACACAGGAGAGAAATAGCTTGAACAGAGCGTGACAAGGTTTTGGTTTGTGTTAATGTTTTACAACAAGAGCCAGTTGTTTTAAATGAAGATGAGGTTCTTTTATAGAATGTATTGGTAAGATTAAAAAATAAACGTTTGTGCTTAATTTCTGTGTAATTACTGAGCCTGCCCACTTTAAACTAGAGCAACATCTTCTGTTTGCACAAATAAACTTGGGTAATATTGTTGTTTGTGGCGCCATGGTTGACCAGCTACTACATTTCTACTGTGAAATGTAAACAGATTACATCCATTATGTTCTCTCTTTTTCTCTCTCCCTCTTTATTCCTCCCGCCCAACTCCCTCTCTCATGGCTCACACTTAAATACATGCATGAAGCTTTGCCCCTCTCTTAAAAACGGGGCTTACTCACTTGCTGTGGACGAAAGCAGTTTGACACTGCTTTGTTATCAGTCTTTATCTGTGGAGTGGACTTTAAACTTTAGGATTTAGGATTTTAGGATTAAAATCCATGCATGGCACAACCACAGGAAAAGTCCTCGTTTCTGTGTAAACTCTGCACACCTGACTGGGCGACAGGTGCGTAGGAGGCGAAGCACTTTGTATGAAGAATAAAGGAAACTCCCGCACACTGTCTCACTCTTAATGCAATTTTATTCCACACACAACGTTTCGGTCGCTCTGACTTTCCTCAGGTATGAGGACAGACCCTTCCTCTCCCCTTATATAAATGAAAGGAGCGCCCCCTTCAGTTCAATCAACCAATAATGGTGAGACACATCTATTCACAATCAGACCCAACAACACCCGCAAGATTGTGCATAATTCATTATACAAACGTTTTTTGTGAATTAAAATGCATGTATAAAAAACTAGAAAAATATAATGATTATTATGAATGACAGAAAATAGCAAATTTTATGCTATTTTTTTTTTTATTTCCAGTAAAAAAAAAACAACATAATTGACATAAATGACATAACTGACACCCCCCCCATAGAGTTCCATTACAGCCCAAACAGGGTGAACCATGTGGGCGGGGCAACAGGTTCACCACGAGGGTTGAAAGAGCACGTGATGACACTCCTGATGGGAAACTTCTTTCCAGTGGAAGGATGGCAGAAATGAGAGGTCTTAGTATTATGGCACTGTGCACAACTGCCACACCGAGAGTTGCCATTAGGAAGAGGGGCAATAAGAGTTTGTGTGTGTTGGGTGTTTTCTGCCATGAGAAAAGTCTGAATGTACCAGCGCGCGTCTCTCAGATTTCTGCCTCTGTGTGTGTGAACAGCGGTGGATCTTGGAATATTTGTGTCAATTCTGGATCAGTCTTTAAAATGTGCCAGTGTTTTAAAATGACTGATTTGATTTTGTGGCTTTGGGGTGAATACACTGTACTAAAAATGGCAGAAAAACGTCTCTCATTTGCTGAGTCCTTGTTCCTTAAAAGCGTCCCCTGGGTTTGATAACGCAGCTTGATGAGCCTCCTCTATCCACGAATATCCTCTCTCCATGAATTTTGCCTTCATCTCTCTGGATTTTTCTATAAAGAATAAAATTGCATTAAGAGTGAGACAGTGTGCGGGAGTTTCCTTTATTCTTCATACAAAGTGCTTCCTCTCCTACGCACCTGTCGCCCAGTCAGGTGTGCAGAGCTTACACAGAAACGAGGACTGTATTCTTTCACTCTAGCACCCTGAGCACTCTCTACAAAAAAACTACAATGAGCTCCTTTGAAGAATTAAACACCTTGACCCAGAACCACGCCAATACTTTTGAATTCACGGCAGAGGATGCCCAGAGAATTCTACTCAAGAGCACGGATATGAGCAGTGCACTGACCACACAGGATGAAAAGATAAAATTGGAGAGACTGAAACAAAAAGAAAGATGTCTACTACTGATGCATGGCTCCACTGTAAGAGAGTAGTGGAAAAGTAAAAAGGTTCCTAGGGGTTTACACATTCAATAAACCCCCGACAATAGGAACCACACAGTGAAACTTTTGTAAAACGCTGGAGTGAAATCCTCAATAAATGTTCCCTGGACTTGATGCTTCTAGTAATAGAGAAAGTTACAGAAGAAGCCCAAGAAATAAAAGTGGAAATCCAGCAACATGAGGAGGAGATGAAAAGAAAATTTGGAGACATGTTTAAGGACATAGAACTGGTAATGGCAGAGAACATAAGGAGATACCAAGAAACTCTGCAGGCATCAAAAATACGAAAGCACAAATCAGAATCAGAATCAGAAGAAGTTTTATTGCCATTGTCCGTGAGCAGAGCTCACAGACTAGGAACTTACTTCGGTGATAAAGTGCACATAGAACACACACAAAAAAAAACCCACACACTGAATAATACAAATACGGGCATGCAGGTAAAAAAAATATATACAACAGCAGCATCAACACAACAACAGTGCAACATGGGTTATTTAGTGACCAGTGTTATGAAGTGTCCAGTTTAGTGCAGATATTATAAAAGTGTTCATGAGACAAACAGCAGAGGGGAAGAAGAAACTGTTCTTATGACGAGAGGTTCTGGTCCTGATGGACCGTAGCCTCCTGCCAGAGGGAAGTGGCTGAAATAGTCCATGTCCAGGGTGAGAAAGTGTCAGCTGCTATACGACCTGCTCGCCCCCGAGTCCTGGAGGCGTACAGGTCCTGGAGAGATGGAAGGATGCAGCCAATCACCTTCTCAGCAGAGCACAATGCGCTGCAGTCTCTGTCTGTCCCTGGCAGTGGCCCCAGCGAACCACACAGTGATGGAGGAGGTGAGGATGGACTCGATGATGGCCGTGTAGAACTGCACCATCATCTGGACCGGCAGCTTGGCTTTTCTCAGCTGCCGCAGGAAGTACATCCTCTGCTGGGCTTTCTTGATGAGGGAGCTGATGGTCGGCTCCCACTTGAGGTCCTGGGTGATGCAGGTGCCCAGGAAGCGGAAAGAAAGAGTCACGGTGGTGATGGGGGAGTCAGTCAAGGCGAGGGGAGGCAGGGGGGCTGTGACTTTCCTGAAGTCCACAATCATCTCCACTGTCTTCTGGGCGTTGAGCTCCAGGCTGTTGCTGCTGCACCAGGACACCAGCCGATCCACCTCCCTCCTGTAGACAGACTCATCCCCGTCCGAGATGAGCCCGATGAGGGTGGTGTCATCCGCAAACTTGACCAGTTTGACAGAGTTGTGGCTGGAGGTGCAGCAGTTGGTGTACAGGGAGAGAAGAGCAGAGGAGAAAGTACACAGCCCTGTGGAGATCCTGTGCTGATTGTCCGAGTGTCCGAGACATTCTTCCCCAGCCGCACGCGCTGCCTCCTGTCCGTCAGGAAGTCGGTGATCCACCTGCAGGTGGAGTCAGGCACGTTGAGCTGAGCGAGCTTGTCCTGGAGCAGAGCAGGGAGGATCCTGGCATAGGTTCCCGGGGAGTCCAGATGCTGGAGGATGAAGTGAAGTAAAAGAGACACAGAGGATTATCAAAGAAACCAGGTGCACAAATGGGACGAGGGAAACCAGCGCCGTGTGGAACAAAGAAACGCTGGACCAACACACGCACGGACCCAACCTCTACAGCTGGGACGCACAAAACGTGGCGAGAGACCGGCGCAGACCCAACATGGACACCGAGGATTCTACCAGGAGAGTGATTCTACATACTCATCCCGGGAGTCGTCAGCGCCTTCTCTTCTTCTCTTCTTCTTTTTTAGCCCGGCGACACCACAGAGAAAAAAAAACGTTAGAAGGGGAAAGGTCAAAAGGTCTCTCCTTTGTCCCTCAGAAACCTGTGAATGCCTTCAATTTACAGATTGATTTGTTTAAATGTTTTAGACAAATAAAGTTAAAATATTTCTTCAGACATCAAAAAGTTTCAAGAGAATCTGTGACCCCCTTTAGACCAAAAAGCACTTTCTGTCCTCAAGTATCAAATTCCTCCATCAACACATTTTGTAGATTGGTTGAAAGAGATGCTATGGATCTGTGCAAAAATAAGTATCATTATACTGATAATTTAACAAAGGAAGAAAAAGAAAGCGTTAAACGAGTTAATGAATGATAAAGATATAATAATAAAACCAGCAGACAAAGGGGGCGCTATTGTCATACAAGACACGGATAAATACGAAGCAGAAATACATTGACAGTTATCTGATGTTACCTGTTACAAAAGACTGCCTGCAGATCCCACCCGAGCGTTTCAGAGTGAAATCTTCCAGTCCCTAGAGACGGCGTTATCACGTGAGTGGGTCACTAAATCAGAGTCGAGTTCTTGCGTTGCAGTGATCCTATTATACCGTTTTTTTTACACACTGCCAACAATTCATAAAAACATTGATGACCCCCCGGGCCGTCCTATCGTAGCACAGATTGGCTCGTTATTGGCTCCTTTGTCGGAATATGTGGATTTTTACATAAAAGAACATGTACAACAACTTCCAGCATATTTAAAAGACTCTACTGATTTTATGAATCAAATATGTGCAGTCACTGACCTCCCTGAAGACGTGTATTTACTCACGCTGGACGTCTCCAGCCTTTACACAAACATCCCACACATGAGGAGGGGCTGGACGCAATGAACTTTTTTCTACAAACATGTGAACCGTCTGAGAAGCCCCCGAATGAATTCATCCTGAATCTGGCAACTTTCATCATGAAATACAACTTCTTTAGTTTTAATAAGACATTTTACCAACAGGTGTCAGGTACAAGCCTGGTCACGATATGCCCCCAATGATGCCAATCTCTACATGGGTTATTTTGAACATTTGTACATTTACAACCCTGAGCACAACCCTTATCACAAGAATATTCTGATATACTTCAGATACATTGATGATATATTCTGTGTTTTTCAAGGTAATCGTGAGCAGGTAACAGACTTTGTGAATTTGATTAATCAGTTTAAACCCAATCGAAAATTAACAAGTGAAGACAGCAAAAGGAAAATTCATTTTCTGGACATGTGGATTGAAATTAGGGGCGGTCTCTTTGAGTACAACACTGTATCAAAAGCCACAGACAAGAACACTCTCCTACTGGCCACGAGCGCACACCCCACGCATTTAAAAAGAGGTCTCCCCCAAAAGCCAGTTTTTTTGCCCTCAGACGGGTGTGCCAGAGCACAGAGGACTTTATAGAAAGATCCAGAGAGATGAAGGCAAAATTCATGGAGAGAGGATATTCGTGGATAGAGGAGGCTCATCAAGCTGCGTTATCCAAACCAAGGGACGCGCTTTTAAGGAACAAGGACTCGGTAAATGAGAGACGTTTTTCTGCAGTTTTTAGTACAGTGTATTCACCCCAGAGCCACAAAATCAAATCAGTCATTTAAAACACTGCACACATTTTAAAGACTGATCCAGAATTGACACAATATTCCAAGATCCACCGCTGTTCACACACACAAGAGGGCAGAAATCTGAGAGACGCGCTGGTACATTCAGACTTTTCTCATGCAGAAACACACCAAACACACACAAACTCTTATTGCCCCTCTTCCTAATGGCAACTCTCGGTGTGGCAGTTGTGCACAGTGCCATAATACTAAGACCTCTCATTGCTGCCATCCTTCCACTGGAAAGAAGTTTCCCATCAGGAGTGTCATCACGTGCGCGTCAACCCTCGTGGTGAACCTGTTGCCCCGCCCACATGGTTCACCTGTTCCGCTGCCCATGCGGTGTTGCATATGTGGGAAACACCACATGAAAACTAAAAACCCGCATCAGTGAACACAAAAGAGCAATAAGACGGCAGGATGCAGACTCTCCTGTAGCTGTTCACTTTAACCTGTTAAAACATGACGTGTCTTCCCTTCGCTTCTGCGGGATTGAACAGGTGCCCGCTCGCGGGAGGGGGCAACCAACCACGACCGCGCGTTTAAAGAGACGCGAAGCCTATTGGATCTTTACCCTACAAACACTTAGTCCAAAGGGCTTAAATGATCAACTGTTGTTTCATGTCATGTTGTGATGTGGATGTGTACAGGGCTGTTTTTTGCTGTAATGGAACTCTATGGGGGGTGTCAGTTATGTCATTTATGTCAATTATGTTGTTTTTTACTAAAATAAAAAAAAATATATAGTATATATTTTCTATTTTCTCTCATTGATAATAATCATTATATTTTTCTAGTTTTTATACATGCATTTTAATTCACAAAAAACGTTTGTATAATGAATTATGCACAATCTTGCGGGTGTTGTTGGGTCTGATTGTGAATAGATGTGTCTCACCATTATTGGTTGATTGAACTGAAGGGGGCGCTCCCTTTCATTTATATAAGGGGAGCGGAAGGGTCTGTCCTCATACCTGAGGAAGGTCAGAGCGACCGAAACGTTGTGTGTGGAATAAAATTGCATTAAGAGTGAGACAGTGTGCGGGAGTTTCCTTTATTCTTCATACAACCACAGGAAAATAAATCTTTGAGGAGGTGTCCAGTTGTTTCAGTGAAATGAGGGTGCCCTGGGATAAACTCGTGGCCCTGACGACAGATGATGCCTGTGATGTGTTGTCAAAAGAGAGGATTGATGAGCAGGATTCAGGAGAAGATGCGGGGAGAACGATGCAGGTGAGCTCACAGTTTACCACTGCATCATACACCAGAAGCCTTATGTAGCAGTTCCAGACATGTACAGTGCAGTGAGGGCCTTTAGAACCAGGCTGTGCTTGTGGAGACTCAGATGCTGGAAACTTGGCTCATTTTCTGTGCTGCCAAATCATGAAAGAGCAGAGCGCCTGCTGCCCATTGCAGAGTTTGCTGAAAAACTGAGCGCCTCAGTGTGGAGTTTTCCAACGATTTACCGACTTCGAAGCCCAAAAATGCAGATTTGAACTACTCAGTAATTCGTTTGCGATTGACGTGACGAGCGCACCAACCAACCTCCAGATGGAGCTGACTGACTCCAGTGACTCGCTCCAGTCAAAGTCTGACTCCGGTGGTGCGGCACAGTTCCCACAGGTCCTTCCCGACACACTGCCACTACTCCGGGCACAAGCTGCTCAAATGCAGCACATCTCTATGTGAACAACTCTTCTCTTTGATGAAGATGAACAAAACACCACTGACGAAAACCCTCATTCAGCCCTAAGGATTTCCTCAGCTCAGACCTGACCCCAGACTTTGATGAACTTGCATCTAAAAAGAGTTGCCAGTACCTCCTTTTGGACATGTGCATCAGAGTAAATCACAGAGCAGCAAACTGACACTGGAGGAATGTTTTCTTTATGTCTTTGGACTGTTCATAGTTGAAAAAGCAAGTTTTATTTTTTGACTAGTTGTTGGCTTGTGAAAAAAAATGTAAAGGAGCTCAAAAGCTACAAATATTATTTAGACATATTATTTCAGACATATCATTGATTTAAAAATGTATTTCTCATTTGTTAATGCTTGTTCTGGATTCAGAGTTTAAGCAAAACTATTATTAAACATTTATTTTAATAAGAAAAGGTTTAACATTCCATATCTCAAAAGAAGAGAAAACATGCAGATGTTGTTGAAAATTTTCAATAAATATTTAGTTTGTTCTCATATATGAACACGTCTTCATGTTCATATATGAACACGTGGCACTGAAGTGACGAGGGGCCCCTGAAGTCTTGGGCCCTCTGAATTGGTCTGATACAGATGCTTGTTCTTTTAAAGAAGGACCTAAAGTACATTTCCCTGGGTTTGTGCTTTTTATCTTATAGGAGAATGAATTTGCTTTTTACACCTTCCTCAGTCCCATAAAAAGGGCTTTGATTGGCGGGTGGCCCCAGCAGTATAAGTTGAGGGCCCACAGTGAAAGACATGTCCCTGTGTTGAGGACAGAGACAGGCCGGGGCCCTTCAGTGTGACACGAGTTTATTATTGAACCTGTTTGATCATCAAATACGTGTGATTTTATCTATGTCCAGAAATGTGTTCCACTGTGAGGCTGGAGTCAGCACGGATCCACCATGATCTAGAAAAGAGAAGAGCAAGAGTAAAGATCAACACAAAAGTCATCATTTTATTCATGACATTTGACTTTTCACAGAGAGCTGAGTCTGGTGGAGCTGCCCATGGTATCGTCCACACAGTGAACCACCACCGGAGGGAGCCCTGATCATTAGAACATGACTCAACACAGTGAGAAGGTTTTCTGTCTCTGAGAAATAATGCAGATTGTTTTGTAACTCGAGATTATTGCACTTTTAGGATCCATATGGAGGACTGTAGTTTAATCCTGACAAACTCAAATCTAATATGTCATAATGAGCTACATGATTAGACTTTTGTTTAGTTTTCATTAAAGAAACCCAAGTCCAGTTTCCACATCTCTGTTCCTGTCTGTATCTGACAGAAAAAAAAAAAAATTTTCCACAGTCATCACCATCTCTGCTGTGTCTTCTGCAACTCCAACCACTTCTCCAGCTCTGGGTCCAGTCAGATGTAGAAGAAGAACACAGATCCACACATGTTAAAACCTGGATCTGTAAATTAGAATAAAACATTACACCAAACTCTCACCAAAAGTGTTTCGGGACCCAAAAACATTTCTGGAGACCAACCAGATGCTCTGCCCCCACATGAGAAGAAGAAGTGAACAAACCCTGGTCCAAAAAGAGACCTTCAGGCTGTGTGATCTGCTGTTCCTCTCAAAAACAGTCTAATCACACAGTTTCTTTGTTTAGGGAGGAATTCTGAAACACCACTCCTGATGAAGATCTCCAGAGGAACAAGAACCTCCTACAACGGTGAGAGAGGAGAGAACCCAAGTCTTTATACGATGTACAACAAAAAATACTATGAGAGTGAATGTAATGTTGTAGTGACAAGTTTCCTCTGAGCTCTCCCTCCTAACCCAAACCCTACTCCACTGTGACTGACAAGAATCAGGCATTTAAGCTCTTTACATCCAAACTCCATTTGGAATTTTTTTCTTTTTCTGTGAGCCTCAGATCTCTGTGCCTCCCAGTCTGCTCCAGCTCCAGTATCTACCTTCTCCAGCTCCAAACTCACAGCCTCTGACTCCATCTCGCCTGTAAAATAATCCTGTTACTTGCCTTTTTTCTCTGCTTTTTGCCCACCTACTGTATATGGTTTGAAAACTTAAAGCCGCACTGCGTAACTTTCTGCATGTGAAACGTCTCCTGTGTGATTCCATGGAAACAGAAGGTTAAAACTACACTTCTCTTTGAACACAGACATGTTTAATGCCTTACTATGGAATATTACAGCCAACGGAACGAACAACATTTCCATGGAAACGAGCAGCAGAAGGCCAGGTTTGTGGAGATGCGAGCCCACTCAGAGTAAGGGACACACATTTTTATATGGTCTCAGTTTAAAAACAACATACTTTATTTTAGTCCATTTCTTTGGCTAAAAAAGTTACACACTGAGGCTTTAACTCACTAAAATGACCATAACCCTTAACGTTTTTTCATGGACATGATTTTAAAAGTTGAACCTGTGTTTTTGCTCTTAAAAAATCCCAAACTGTGAGTAGTTTTGAACATAATAGTTTTATTGTCATTTATAATCAAAAGTGACATTACATGGACATATATAAAACAGTATTTGAGACTCGTCCAGTGGAGGCAGGTCTCCATGGCTCCTGTAGGACTGAGGTCACTGCAGTTCACGTGGTGTCCCTGAACGCCCCATTCTCCTGCCGACGCTCACATTACCCACGATGCACTTTGTCTTTGAACTAACACAGATACACATCCCATAAAGACACACACGGTCTACACAGAACAACCAGTCAGGGAGCGCCACAAATATCACCTTTTTAGAGATGATTTCTCCAGATATATTTTCTAGAACAGGGATAAAAAGTGATGTACACAAAGAGGACACGGTATGAGGTACAGAAGAACAAAAACTCAGCTCAAATCTTTATCAAAACCACCACATTTGAAGCTTTATAAGACTCAAAATCTGCACAAAATATTGTGACTTTTTACTCTTTAAGTACATTTTTAAACAGGTACTTTAATACTTTTACTCAGGTAGATTTTTCATGTGATACTTTTACTTTTACTTGATTTTTTTTTTTTTTTTGCTTGTTTCCATGGAAATGCTGTTTATCTCCATAAAACGTCTGTCTCCATGGAGGTTTAAAAATGCAGTAATGCCATTTTTATGAATATGAACTGAGATATTTTTCTCCTAAATTACACAAAGTTGAGTCTTGTAGCTTTAAGTCATGTTCTAATGTTGTTCCCTCCTCAAAACAGACCTGGAGTTGTGTTTTGTTTCATTCACATGTTTGAGTCACACTTTATTATTAGTCTGTAACATCTCCAAAGCTCAAAATGCTCTGTTCCACCTTGTGATGTCATGAAGTGGTAGTTTTCAAGTCAACATCTCCTTTTACCTTTAGTTCAGTAGAAATGGTCAATTCCAGCACTGAAATCTAGAAATGAAGGTGTGTGGAGTTTAAAAACACAGTGGAGCACTTCTTCCTGTATTACCACATGATGACATCACAAGGTGGAACAGAGTGTTTTCAGTTTGAGAGAAAAAACTCAGCCTAAATCTGCAGGTTTGTGTGTTAAACATGTGAGAATGAAACAAAAAACACAACTCCAGGTCTGTTTGTGACGAGGAAACACAGGATTTTAAGTTGGTACCAGTTACACATTTTGAGACAGACGTGTTTTATTTCAAAGAAACTCCCCTGTCTCTGTTTGTACCTCATAATGTGACCTCCATGTGTATTTTTATATATTTTTGAACAGCTTCAGCCTATAACAGCGCCTAATGCCATGGAAAAAGACACAGTTTGAATATAGTCTGAGCATTTCTATAAAACATCACCATTTCTATGTGTTCACAGCTCATCTTGGTCATGAGCGCTGAGGCTTGGTAGTACTGTACACACACATATTATACACGTCGCTATGGAAACGCGGGTCAACAGTTTGGTATAGTACTCATAATGGAAGCCTGTCTGATCGGGATACATTCAGATGGTTAAAGTATTTACAGAGTTAGCAGTACTCATGCTCGTCGGGCGTCATTCCGGTCGACACTGCGGTCCGAGTATTCACACTCAAAGTACAAATACATGAAAACTGTGTAGTACATGGACATGTGAAGCAGCAGAGGTGGAAGTAGTACTGCGTATGTGGAGTTTATATGAGAGCGTAGTGTTAAAAAGACGACACGCTGAGGTAGAGGTCAGAGCTATGGAGGAGTGAGCAGCTCAAAATGAAGATGTTTGGGGTTTTTAGAGAGTTAAAAGTTCAAGTAAATATATCTTTAAGGATTATTACTGACAAACGCTCAACACTTGAAGTCGCAGGATGGAACTTTCTCGTTGTGGAAAGTCGGCTGTGTGTTTCCATGGAAATACAAAGTCCAAACCAGACATTTATCATTTGTTTTATCCTGGAATATTCTGGTCACTGGAACAACATTACCATGGAAACAAACAACAAAAGGAAGAGGCCCATCTCCATCTCCAAATACAAGTCAGGTCTGTGGAGATGCGAGCTCAGAGTAAGGACGCATGTTTTTCAGTGGAATGAATAAATTCACAATTATTTTACACTGGTCCCTGGTTTATGGCGAGGGTCAAGTCCTAAAAATAACCCGCAATAAATAATCCACGAAATATCAGCTTTATTTTTTACAATTATTCTACATGTTTCTTGTCTGTAAAACCCCTCACCTCACACTTTATACACTTTTCTCACACAGGCATTAACATTTTCTCACATTTCTCTCTTGTTTAAACTCTCTCAAAGTTCAAACCTTCGTCGGTGCCTTTGTCGGTGCAGAACGTTTCATCGACATCGTGGGTTTTGTCTTGGAGAAAACTTGCAAACATACAGCACTTCAGAGTCACACTGTGATCCAACATTTATGTAAATTTGTCTGACACATTCTGTACTGTACAGGAGACACACGGAGGAGACTGATGGACAATGGTCTACAGTCCCTCAGCCAATCAGGACGCAGAACACACATGGTCTACAGTCCCTCAGCCAATCAGGACGCAGAACACAATGGTCTACAGTCCCTCAGCCAATCAGGACGCAGAACACAATGGTCTACAGTCCCTCAGCCAATCAGGACGCAGAACACAATGGTCTACAGTCCCTCCCAATCAGGACGCAGAACACAATGGTCTACAGGACGCCAATCAGGACACAGAACACAATGGTCTACAGTCCCTTGCACTAAAAAAATCTGTGAAACGGCGACAGGTGACCATGATCTAGTGAGGGACAAGTGTCGTCCATTTTTTGGCAGAAAGTGACATACTGTGGCTCACTTGGGGGACAATTACGTGTTTAAAAAGTGGCAGGTTTACTCAAGCTAATGCTAACGTTATTTAAAATGTAAATGGTGCATACTTTCATTGTGTCCCTGGGCAAGACACTTCACCCATGTTGCTTCCTGAGTCTGTGGTTTATGAATTACAGAGTCAATGTGAGACAAAGAACGGGGATTAGTCATATTTAAAATCACAACCGAATTAATAAAACACTAATGGAAAAATAGAGATGAGATTTCTTTCATTTGTGGCGTTATTTTTGTATTTTTTATGTTTCTGAGTTGACATTAATATTAATTAATTAATTAATTGATTGATTAATTAATCCAGTTCAATTTGAGCTTTAGACTTTCACAAACTGCAGTTCTTTGTGGGTACTATAGTAAAAGTACACAGTATTTTTTGCAAACATACTTCCCAAGGTATCGTGTGTGTACATTCATTTGAGTAAAAGTCTGTAGTAACAGCAATACTTCCATCTCTGCTCCATACAACACATGTTTAAAATCTACAATCAAAAACAGGATTTGAACAATGACATTCTGAATAATCTGTGTTTAATATTTTCTTTTTATGAGCGTGAATCTGAAGTGTACTTTCTGCATTCATCTGAACTCGTCTCCGCACACGTCTCTCTCGTATCACTGTTTCTCACATAAACATCTCCACACTGCTTAATCTTAATTATTCTTAGATTTACATCTTTTTGCAAAGTAAATATACGATACAATCTTTATGTTCAGAAAAATAGGGCCTGATTTTTAGAGATATAAGTGACTCTGGATCTGTGCAAACTTATATTTATGTGAACTCTCATTTTGGCACAGAAAACATCATCTGTGTAGTTTTTTTTATCATCGTCACATTCATCTTTATATTGCACCGTGTTGGTCAAAAGTACATTACTGTGTGTGTGTAGGACTTAGCGCCCTCTAGTGGGGGAGTAGGAGCTCATAACATTCTAAAAGGCCCTGTACCTGATTTTTTTCCATGTATTTGAGCTAAACGTGTCCCGCCCCAGTACAGATCTATGTCTGAGCAGCTCTCGAGCTCAAAATAAGTCTGCATCTGATTATAAAGTGCTTTATTGTCCGATGATCAGGAATTGCATCAGGCTTTGTTTTTAGCTTTAACGTCATGGCAAAGTTGTGTGTGGTCTCTGAAAGTTCTGAAAAGTGCTTAAAAAGTCATGGTGGTGAGTCATTAGGTAAGTGAGGAGTGACTTTGGACCACTGCAAACTGTTTAAAATGAACTCACTCTGTTTTTCATGTTCATGTAAAAATCAGGTACAGCTCCTTTAAAATGTCCAGGGCAAGTGGAAAAGTTCAACATCTCTGTGTAAATGAACAAGGGTAAAATGATCTTTTCACACTCAGGGCAAAAATGTTTTAAAAGGATTTAAGACACGAGATTCAAATGGTAAATATGTGGAGCCAGTCCTCAGAACATTTCTTTCATAAACACTGAACCGCAGAGAAAAGCTGAGTTCACTGCAGTTACTTGTTTGGTCCTGGTTTGAGTCCAGTTTAATTCTGATGCAGACTCGGTTTGGTCCTGTTCTAGTCCTGGTTTAGTCCCAGTTTAGTTTTGAGTGTAGTCCTGTCCAGTCCTGGTCTAATCCAAGTTTAGTCCTGGTTTAGTTCTGGTTTAGGGACTAAACCTGGACTAAACCTGTACTAGACCAGGACTGAACCAGGACTGAACCAGGACTGACAGGACTAAATCAGCACTAAGCCTGGACTAAACTGGACTAAACCAGGTCTAAACTCAGAATAGAACAGTCCCAAACCAAGTCGAAATCAGGCCTAAACCAGGACTAAACAGGAACTAGTCCAGGACTGTTGGTAGTAGCAGTAGTAGTAGTAGTAGTAGTAGTAGTAGTAGTAGTAGCAGTAGTAGTAGTAGTAGTAGTAGTAGTAGTAGTAGTGGTAGCAGCAGCAGCAGTAGTGGTAGTAAAAGTCGTAGTAGCAGTAGTCTTGAAAGTGCTGCCATCTAGTGGAACGTCTTCTTCATTACACTTTGCACAAGCTGCAGTTTTCTACAGTTCTTGGTCGTTTTTATTTTGAGTTGGTTTTATTTTAAACTCCAGGTCAGTCCAAAATAATCATTGTCTCTGTTGAAGTGACTTTTGTTCTGCCTTTGAACTGTTTTATCCCCGTTTAAACTTGTTACAGTGTTGAGAACAACGGAGTTACACTATAACGTCGTTACTAACGGTGTAGTTTTTTCACTAACAGAGTGTTACGGACTAGTCCTGTTTGTCCTGCCTCCCTGAACCAGACCCGCACCTGGGGCTCTGCAGTCAGCTGCTGGGGGATAAAAGCTGGAGCAGCACCACATCACTGACCGGTTGGCGCAGTTTTGTTTAGCCATGTAGTTTATTTTTATTCTCCCCGCTGTTCACTTCATCATTTTTTTCATTTTTGAAACACTTTTTGTAGAAATAAATGTACGTTATATTTTCTTCTGACCACGTCTCCAGCTCCTCCTTTGTTCTGCGCCGGGAATTATCAGATTTTAGCATCATTTCCTGACGTGTCTCCACCTCTGGACCCAAGTGGCACGACACAGGACTAATCTCTAACTCATTACTTTTCCCAGCGTCCCAACGCCGTTACAGTTACTGACAATAAAAACGTGGCGCGTTACTATTACTTCAGTTCACTCTGCTCTCATCAGAGTCTCTCTGCTCTTTCAGATGTTAATCTGTGCTCTTCATCAGAGGTCTCTGTGCTCTTCAGTGTTCTCTCTCTCATCAGATTCTCTGCTCTTAAATCAGAGTCTCTGTGCTCTTCATCAGAGTCTCCACAAAACTTCATCAGAGCTCTGTGCTCTTCATCAGAGTCTCTCCACGTCTTCATCAGAGCCTCTCTGCTCTTCATCAGAGTTCTCGGTTCTTCATCAGATTCTCTCATTTTTCATGACGTGTCTCTCCACCTCTGGACCAGAGTGGCACGGAACATCAGAGTAATCTAACTTCATTACTTTTCTCCAGCTCTTCAACAGCCGTCTCAGTTACTGACAATAGTCTCTCTGCTCTTCATCAGAGTCTCTCTATTTTCATCAGTTCTCTCTGCTCTTCATCAGAGTCTCTCTGCTCTTCATCATCAGAGTCTCTCTGCTCTTCATCAGAGTCTCTCTGCTCTTCATCAGAGTCTCTCTGCTCTCATCAGAGTCTCTCTGCTCTTCATCAGAGTCTCTCTGCTCTTCATCAGAGTCTCTTCTCTCATCAGAGTCTCTCTGCTCTTCATCAGAGTCTCTTTGCTCTTCATCAGAGTCTCTCTGCTCTTCATCAGAGTCTCTCTGGTCTTCATCAGAGTCTCTCTTTTGTGTCCAAGATGCCACCGACTTGCTCTGACGTGACCTGTGCGCCGGTAACGGGAATCTCGTGAGAGCAACGCGGACGCAGGCCGTGTCTCAATTCACCAAAGTGCCTTAAATGCGCCGTTTTAACTATAACATTGACATAACATGACATTTTTGAAGTAAGATGCCCAACACTGTCTACTAGATCATAACAGTCCGGTCTGGACGACATGGACCCAGCAGCTTTGGAGTCAGTTGAACATGTCCTCCAGCCTCGGCTCTCTTCTAAACGCACCAGAGTCTTCAAAGTCTGATGGAAGCACAAGGAGCACTGGGACAAATGGAAACTCATGTTGGAAAATTGGTTGAAGATTTGGTTAATAAGCTTGTCATTCCTGTGACTTCTGCTCATCAAACTGCTCCCCTGGTTTTGGGTTTCCCCTGGCTCAGAATTCACAATTGCATCATTGATTGGTCCCCTGGGAAAATCATAAGTTGGAGTTTTTTTCTGTCACTCATCTTGTCTCCAGTCTTCCCTCCTACAAAGGACGTTTTAGAGACTCTCAAGCCTTGTTTCCAGCTGACTACCATGATCTGGCTGACGTTTTTAGCAAGAACAAGTCACTTTCTCTTCCACCGGCCCCATGGCTGTCCCATTGAACTTCTTCCTGGGGCCTCTTCCTGCTGGTTGTCTGTATGATCTAACCTGACCTGAGACACAAGCCATGGAGGTGTATAACAAGGAATCGCTGGCAGCAGGTATAATTTGGCCTTCTTCCTCCCTCATGGAGTGGGATTCTTCTTTGTTGATATGAAAGATAAAACACTTTGTCCTATGTATTATTACTGTAAAATTCAAGTACTCACTGTCTTTAATCTCCTTTTTATTTGAGCATCTGCAGAGATCTTCACCAAACTGGATCTCCTCAACATGTATGACCTGGTTCAGATAAAAGAAGGAGAAGGGGACGACGGCTTTCAACACTCCACTGGGCACTTTGATTATTTGGTCATGCCACTACCAACATGCAGCCGTCAGCTCACAGCCTCTGCACCATCTTGCCTCTGAAATAATCCTTGTTATTTTCCTGCCTTTTTTCTGCTTTTGTGTCCACCCACTAGATCATAACAAATGTAACCATTGTATTTCTCTCTCTGCACTAAACCAGGGCTAAACCAGGGCTGAACACTAAACTAAACCAGAGCCTTTTCAGGTCTGCCCATACATTTTCAACAGGAGATCAGATCTTTGTGATGCCCCCTCCAAAACACGAACTTTGTTATCCTTAAGCCACTTTGTAACCGGTTTTGACAGTGTGCTTTCAGGTCACTGTCCATTTTGGAAAACCCATTTACACCCAGGCTCTAACCTCCTGGCTGATGTGTTGAGATGTTGCTTCAGTATTTTCACATAATGTTCTTTCCTCATGATGCATCTATTTTGTGAAGTGCACCAGTCCCTCCTGCAGCAAAACACCCCCACAACGAGATGCTGTCACCCCCGTGGTTCACAGTTGGGATGGTGTTCTCAGACTTGCAGGTTTCCTCCTTTTTTCTTCAAATATAACAATGCTCATTATGGTCAAACAATTTTAGTTTTGTCAAACCACAGGACACGTCTCCAGAAATGAAGCTGTCCCAGTGTGTCTTTGCAAACTGTCGTCTGTTTTTATGTTTCTTCAGCATCTCTTCACAGTATTTTGCTTTTGTTTCTTGGGTTGATCTGCACATTTTTCACTAAAGTACGTTCATGACACGCCCTCCTCACACATTCATGCTGAGTCCCTAATAACAGTGAATATCTATCCTTCAACAGTACACGACAAGTTGGAATAAGGAATAGTGCAGCATTACTTGTAGTTAATACATCTGTGTGCTGCAGATGGAAAGTAGCAGGAGCAAATTATCTCTTCTTTTGTTACATTCATGAATTTGTACATGGTCCCTGACAAAGAAAGAATAAAAGAATGAAGAAAGAAAGAAAGAGGATGTATTCACACATCTGAGTGTGTAGCAGCTGAAAAAATCCTTCAACATGTTTATACTGAGTCTGTGTATCCTCCAGTCATGATTAGTCATTTATTTTCACAAATAAGTTTATATCAATCCAAAAACTATAACATATATATAACATTGGCCTCATTGTTGACAGCAGAGGATTAAGACACAAAATGAAGCTACTCCCTGACTCTGATCAGACAGACAGAATATTCAAAGGCTCAGAGTTCATTAAAACACAGGTAGGTTACTGATATTTGCACTCTGAGCAACAGCACAAAGCTCCAACAGAGGCCGATATTTAGTTTGAGCTGACCACGTGACTAAAGTAAATACATGATGTTCATGGATCTATTAAAATAACCTGACGCTTTATTTTAAGAGGGCGCCTCACATCATGTGAAGAGACTTTTAGTTTTGTGGTGAAACTGGACTGTGGGTGTCTAAAATCACTGCTTTATCTGTGTCTATGTGTTCAGCTTTTATTTTTATAAATCAGCCACATCGACCCCCCAATACAGTACAGTAATTGATTTTCTTTTGTCTGTATCAATAATAATGTCCAGTTGCAGATGTGAGTTTAACTTCCCTCTACTGCAGTACCACAGGCGACCAGTGTGTGGCAGCAACACGCCGCACGGCCACAGCGAGGAGCGCCCGAAGGAGAGAGCTTTGTTAGCATTCAACCAGCTACGAAGGAAACGTGACAGAAAACAGAGAAAGTGGCAAAATCACACGGTTTGTAAAATGTCTAGAGTCGAAAGGCTGAGAGCTTTGGTGGAGGAGCGGCTGACTGCGGCTAAAGAAGACACATATGTGCTGTTTGAAACAATCATAGCCGAGTATGAGGAGGAACTGTGTCGCTCCAAACAGGAGAATGAGAGGAAACAATGGCTCCTGGACTCGGCTCTGCGCGCTCTGAGCCCGAGAGTCGTGCTGACCAGAGCCGGTAAGTCTGATGTGTCTAAGACAAACTTTAGGCCGTGTCTATACGGACACAACTTGAACTGTAGAGCTCGAGAAGTCAGAAAGTTACTGTCCAAATGTGCCATAGACACGTATTAGCAACAACAATACAAGTCTAAAAGAGCCGTGCCACAGACATCCATCACATTACAGTTTGTCAATACTTTTGAAGGAACGCTAAGGTTTAATGTGTCCTACCACAACTCTGCAGACTCTCAGATCTATGTGTCACTGCAGCAGGTGAATATGGACCAGTGGATTCACTCTGACACTGCATCAGATCAGTGTGTGGATGAAAACAAGTGTCTCCAGATAAACTCAGACAAGACTCAAGTCATAGTCTTTGGCCACAGAAAACACAGAGAGAAAGTGTCAGAGTCACCTCCAGTTTCTCTAAAACCTTCAAATCAGGCTAGAAATCTAGAGGTAATAATGGACTCAGACTTGAACTTTAATGGTCACATCAAATCAATAACATCTGCAGCTTTTACCATCTAAAAACATGTCAAAAAATCAAAGGTTTACAGGCAAAAACAGACTAAAGAGATTTATCCTGCACTTGTCTCCAGTAGGTTAGACGACTATAACGTCCTGCTCACTGGCCTCTCCAAATGAGCCTTTAGACAGAACAGAACATCCAGAACACTGTTGCTCGGGTCTGACTAGAACCAGGAAGTACTTCACACATGTGTCCTGTGTCTCTGGCTCCTGTGGCTCAGAGACTTTTTAAAGCAGCTCTGTGTGAACAAGTCTCTCCATGGACCAGCACCAAAGAACATCTCCCACATGTTAGAGCCACATGAACCATCTCACACTCTGAGGACTTCAGGGACGAGCCTCCTGCTGGTCCCAGAGCCAGGACTAAACATGGAGAATCAGTGTTTCAGTTTTCTGCAGCTAAAACCTGGAACAGTCTTCTTGAAGATGTGAGACAGGCCTCGACTGTGACAATGGCTTAAATCCAGGCTCAAAACACAGTTGTTTGTCTGTGCATATGATTGAAAGGTTTTTTTACTCTGCACTCTTTGATAGGTTCACCTTTAACCTAAGTTATTAGTTCAAAGAAGAGAAGACAATATTGATGCTCAATATTGTGGAGAAAAGATGAGGAGGCAAAACTTTTTTTTCACCCTTCTGAAGTCTTTTCATTTTATGATGATAATTTGTGATTCATTTATGTATTGAAAACACATTTGATTAGTATTTACACTTCTGATTTGAAAGTTGTTCTTTTTAAGTGCACTACCTTTTACTGTACAAACAGTGACCTCTCCCGTTCCTATTTAACAAGAATCTTCAAATCTCCATTGGTTTTAACATTAGGGGAAGTGAACATTGTTGTGTGTGACGACACAATCCTGATCTCAAAAAAATTTGGGTTTTGGGGACTAAATGGACAACGTCATTTGGATTTGGATAATATGTCATGTTTGTGTATTTGTGTAAGTAATTGTCATGTTTGTTTGTTCATTGTCTTCTGCAGGTGTCCACATGTCCTCTCTGAGTCCTGGTCTCGCTCTGAAACAGGAAATCCCAGAGACTCCACAGATTAAAGAGGAGCCAGAAGAACAGCACGTCAGACAGGGAGAAGAGGAGCTGCAAGTGTGAGTCCCATCACTTTCAACACAATTTATTATAAATTTATGATCAGATTAGAAATATTTCTAATACGTCTGAATTCAGGGACATTTAAGAATAGCCAGAAGTATAAAGTGCTGATTTAATCCCATGTACAGGGTTAGCAGGTTTTATACATAAGAATACTTCATGCAGATATAGACACTGACTTTTTCTTCAGGTCTGTCCCTGAGTCCAACGATGGCTGTGTGAAGACAGAAGAGTCCTCACTGTTTCAACGACAAGAAAACTGATCACAGAGAGGACACACAGGGAGAGGACATCAGCTCAGAGACACAGGTCCACAGAGAGGACACACAGGGAGAGGACATCAGCTCAGAGACACAGGTCCACAGAGAGGACACACAGGGAGAGGACATCAGCTCAGAGACACAGGTCCACAGAGAGGACACACAGGGAGAGGACATCAGCTCAGAGACACAGGTCCACAGAGAGGACACACAGGGAAGACTTCAGAGGACATCAGCTCAGAGACACAGGTCCACAGAGAGGACACACAGGAGAGACATCAGCTCAGAGACACAGGGTCCACAGACAGCTCACACAGTCCACAGAGAGGACACACAGGGAAGGACATCAGCTCACAGACACAGGTCCACAGAGAGGGACATCAGCTCAGAGAGGACACAGGTCCACTTAGAGACACAGGTCCACAGAGAGGACACACAGGGAGAGGACATCAGCTCAGAGACACAGGTCCACAGAGAGGGACACACAGGGAGAGGACATCACTCAGAGACACACAGGACACACAGGGAGACAGACATCAGGGTCCACAGAGAACATCAGCTCACAGACACTCGAGACTGAGGGAGACACGGAGAGGACTCTTCTGACACATGACAGTGAGAGGAAGACAGGGTGTGCTCCAATTGTCTTTTCAGCTGCACAGAGGGAGACACGAGGCAGGTGGTGAGAAGACTACAACCAAGTTTCAGACCAGACCCAAAAAGCACCACTGCACCAAACTCAAGTCTATCTCCCAATACAAGTCTGCACCAGAGGACAGACCAACTGTGGACAATGGAGACGTGTCAGGAACAGCCGAAGGAGCTGCAGGGAAGAAACACCAGTGCTCTGTTACTAAAAAGAGATTTGGCTTAAAACACAATTTAATAAGACACTTTAGAGTTCACAGAGGGGAGAAACCTTTACAGCTGTTTTGTCTGTAAGAAAGCATTACCCTAAAAGGTAATCTCACTCGACACATGAGAACACACACAGGAGGCAAACCTTTACAGCTGTTCTGTCTGTAAGAAAGCATTTACTATAAAGAGTATGATCTCACAACGACACATGAGAACACACACAGGAGACAAACCTTACAGCTGTTCTGTCTGTGAGAAAGCATTTACTGAAAAGAGTAATCTCACAAAACACAAAACACATGAGAACACCTTACACAGGAGTATTTATTCAAAAAAGTAATCTCACAAATCACAGCTGTGTGTCTGTGAGAAAGCATTTACTGTAAAGAGTCATCTCACAAAACACATGAGAGAACACACACAGGAGAGAAAACCTTACAGCTGTTCTGTCTGTGAGAAAGCATTTACTGAAAAAAGGGTCATCTCACAAAACACATGAGAACACACACAGGAGACAAACCTTACAGCTGTTCTGTCTGTGAGAAAGCATTTACTGAAAAGAGTCCTCTCACAAATCACATGAGACACACACAGGAGACAAACCTTACAGCTGTTCTGTCTGTGAGAAAGCATTTACTGTAAAGAGTACTCTCACAAAACACATGAGAACACACACAGGAGACAAAACCTTACAGCTGTTCTGTCTGTGAGAAAGCATTTACTGTAAAGAGTGATCTCACAAAACACATGAGAACACACACAGGAGACAAACCTTACAGCTGTTCTGTCTGTGAGAAAGCATTTACTGAAAAGAGTAATCTCACAAAACACATGAGAACACACACAGGAGACAAACCTTACAGCTGTTCTGTCTGTCTGTAATAAGCGATTTTCTGCGAGCAGCAGTTTGAAAGGACATATGAGAAATCACACAGGAGAGAAATAGCTTGAACAGAGCGTGACAAGGTTTTGGTTTGTGTTAATGTGTTTACAACAAGAGCCAGTTGTTTTAAAAATGAGATGAGGTTCTTTTATAGAATGTATTGGTAAGATTAAAAAATAAACGTTTGTGCTTAATTTCTGTGTAATTACTGAGCCTGCCCACTTTAAACTAGAGCAACATCTTCTGTTTGCACAAATAAACTTGGGTAATATTGTTGTTTGTGGCGCCATGGTTGACCAGCTACTACATTTCTACTGTGAAATGTAAACAGATTACATCCATTATGTTCTCTTTTTCTCTCTCTCCCTCTTTATTCCTCCGCCCAACTCCCTCTCTCATGGCTCACACTTAAATACATGCATGAAGCTTTGCCCCTCTCTTAAAAACGGGGCTTACTCACTTGCTGTGGACGAAAGCAGTTTGACACTGCTTTGTTATCAGTCTTTATCTGTGGAGTGGACTTTAAACTTTAGGATTTAGGATTTTAGGATTAAAATCCATGCATGGCACAACCACAGGAAAAGTCCTCGTTTCTGTGTAAACTCTGCACACCTGACTGGGCGACAGGTGCGTAGGAGGCGAAGCACTTTGTATGAAGAATAAAGGAAACTCCCGCACACTGTCTCACTCTTAATGCAATTTTATTCCACACACAACGTTTCGGTCGCTCTGACTTTCCTCAGGTATGAGGACAGACCCTTCCTCTCCCCTTATATAAATGAAAGGAGCGCCCCCTTCAGTTCAATCAACCAATAATGGTGAGACACATCTATTCACAATCAGACCCAACAACACCCGCAAGATTGTGCATAATTCATTATACAAACGTTTTTTGTGAATTAAAATGCATGTATAAAAACTAGAAAAATATAATGATTATTATGAATGACAGAAAATAGCAAATTTATGCTATTTTTTTTTTTTTATTCCAGTAAAAAACAACATAATTGACATAAATGACATAACTGACACCCCCCATAGAGTTCCATTACAGCCCAACAGGTGAACCATGTGGGCGGGGCAACAGGTTCACCACGAGGGTTGAAGAGCACGTGATGACACTCCTGATGGGAAACTTCTTTCCAGTGGAAGGATGGCAGAAATGAGAGGTCTTAGTATTATGGCACTGTGCACAACTGCCACACCGATAGTTGCCATTAGGAAGAGGGGCAATAAGAGTTTGTGTGTTTGGTGTGTTTCTGCCATGAGAAAAGTCTGAATGTACCAGCGCGTCTCTCAGATTTCTGCCTCTTGTGTGTGTGAACAGCGGTGGATCTTGGAATATTTGTGTCAATTCTGGATCAGTCTTTAAAATGTGCCAGTGTTTTAAAATGACTGATTTGATTTTGTGGCTCTGGGGTGAATACACTGTACTAAAAACCGCAAAAAAACGTCTCTCATTTGCTGAGTCCTTGTTCCTTAAAAGCGCGTCCCTTGGTTTGGATAACGCAGCTTGATGAGCCTCCTCTATCCACGAATATCCTCTCTCCATGAATTTTGCCTTCATCTCTCTGGATTTTTCTATAAAGAATAAAATTGCATTAAGAGTGAGACAGTGTGCGGGAGTTTCCTTTATTCTTCATACAAAGTGCTTCACCTCCTACGCACCTGTTGCCCAGTCAGGTGTGCAGAGCTTACACAGAAACGAGGACTGTATTCTTTCACTCTAGCACCCTGAGCACTCTCTACAAAAACTACAATGAGCTCCTTTGAAGAATTAAACACCTTGACCCAGAACCACGCCAATACTTTTGAATTCACGGCAGAGGATGCCCAGAGAATTCTACTCAAGAGCACGGATATGAGCAGTGCACTGACCACACAGGATGAAAAGATAAAATTGGAGAGACTGAAACAAAAAAGAAACATGTCTACTGATGCATGGCTCCACTGTAAGAGAGTAGTGGAAAAGTAAAAAGGTTCCTAGGGGTTTACACATTCAATAAACCCCCGACAATAGGAACCACACAGTGAAACTTTTGTAAAACGCTGGAGTGAAATCCTCAATAAATGTTCCCTGGACTTGATGCTTCTAGTAATAGAGAAAGTTACAGAAGAAGCCCAAGAAATAAAAGTGGAAATCCAGCAACATGAGGAGGAGATGAAAAGAAAATTTGGAGACATGTTTAAGGACATAGAACTGGTAATGGCAGAGAACATAAGGAGATACCAAGAAACTCTGCAGGCATCAAAAAATACGAAAGCACAAAATCAGAATCAGAATCAGAATCAGAAGAAGTTTTATTGCCATTGTCCGTGAGCAGAGCTCACAGACTAGGAACTTACTTCGGTGATAAAGTGCACATAGAACACACACAAAAAAAAAACCCACACTGAATAAATACAAATACGGGCATGCAGGTAAAAAAAATATATACAACAGCAGCATCAACACAACAAACAGTGCAACATGGGTTATTTAGTGACCAGTGTTATAAAGTGTCCAGTTTAGTGCAGATATTATAAAGTGTTCATGAGACAAACAGCAGAGGAGAAAGAAACTGTTCTTATGACGAGAGGTTCTGGTCCTGATGGACCGTAGCCTCCTGCCAGAGGGAAGTGGCTGAAATAGTCCATGTCCAGGGTGAGAAGTGTCAGCTGCTATACGACCTGCTCGCCCCCGAGTCCTGGAGGCGTACAGGTCCTGGAGAGATGGAAAGGCTGCAGCCAATCACCTTCTCAGCAGAGCACACAATGCGCTGCAGTCTCTGTCTGTCCCTGGCAGTGGCCCCAGCGAACCACACAGTGATGGAGGAGGAAGATGAGGAGGTGACTCGATGATGATGGACCGTGATGGCCGTGTAGAACTGCACCATCATCTGGACCGGCAGCTTGGCTTTCCTCAGTTGCCGCAGGAAGTACATCCTCTGCTGGGCTTTCTTGATGAGGGAGCTGATGGTCGGCTCCCACTTGAGGTCCTGGGTGATGCAGGTGCCCAGGAAGCGGAAAGAGTCCACGGTGGTGATGGGGGAGTCAGTCAAGGCGAGGGGAGGCAGGGGGGCTGTGACTTTCCTGAAGTCCACAATCATCTCCACTGTCTTCTGGGCGTTGAGCTCCAGGCTGTTGCTGCTGCACCAGGACACCAGCCGATCCACCTCCCTCCTGTAGACAGACTCATCCCCGTCCGAGATGAGCCCGATGAGGGTGGTGTCATCCGCAAACTTGACCAGTTTGACAGAGTTGTGGCTGGAGGTGCAGCAGTTGGTGTACAGGGAGAAGAGCAGGGGGGAAAGTACACAGCCCTGTGGAGATCCTGTGCTGATTTTCCGAGTGTCCGAGACATTCTTCCCCAGCCGCACACGCTCTACATGGGTTATTTTGAACATTTGTACATTTACAACCCTGAGCACAACCCTTGTCACAAGAATATTCTGATATACTTCAGATACATTGATGATATATTCTGTGTTTTTCAAGGTAATCGTGAGCAGGTAACAGACTTTGTGAATTTGATTAATCAGTTTAAACCCAATCTAAAATTCACAAGTGAAGGAAAAGGAAAATTCATTTTCTGGACATGTGGATTGAAATTAGGGGCGGTCTCTTGAGTACAACACTGTATCAAAAGCCACAGACAAGAACACTCTCCTACTGGCCACGAGCGCACACCCCACGCATTTAAAAAGAGGTCTCCCCAAAAGCCATTTTTTTTCGCCTCAGACGGGTGTGCCAGAGCACAGAGGACTTTATAGAAAGATCCAGAGAGATGAAGGCAAAATTCATGGAGAGGATATTCGTGGATAGAGGAGGCTCATCAAGCTGCGTTATCCAAACCAAGGGACGCGCTTTTAAGGAACAAGGACTCGGTAAATGAGAGACGTTTTTCTGCCATTTTTAGTACAGTGTATTCTGCCCTCCCTAAACGAACGTGAAGTTTGGCAGATAGCGAACAGACTTCAAATAAAGAAGTTGATGTGCTTTTCTTTCCTTCATTTATTTGTAACTGTAAAACTGTGAAACAAACACAAAAAACATAATCAGTCTCTGCATACAGGAAACAAGACATATTAAAACGTGACTAACGCTAGCACAGGTTAGCAGTGGCTAGCTACTCAAATGATCTGACTGAACTGTAAAGTCCGCTAGCATAGCAAGTACCAATTAGCATGTGTAAAAACGCAAATGCGATCTAATTAACATATCAATAGGGCTAAACAGAAATCACATTTACACTGAACAACTAACGAACTTACAGGCATATGTTCCCTTTAACTCCACGGAAGATGTTTCAACACTTTTAAACATGAACTCGTAGCCAGCAGAAGGGACACGGCTGCTACCTCAAGTTTATAAAAAGACAAAATGCAATATGGCATACGCCCACTAGATGGCAATGTTTACCCACCTGTCCTTAAAGGGACAGCACACTCCCCACCTGGTATAATGTATTATACCACCATTACAATTTGTCATTGCGAAACAACAGAATTACATCTGAAATTGGTCTCAAGTAAACCTTAGCAGTACCTTGTCTAGAAACTTTTACTTCAACTTTACGAACTTTATGTGGCACACTCGAGAGGGGGCCCCCCCTTCTCTTAAGGACCTCCCACAATGCTACCCACTCTCATCTCAGCAACGCCACCTAGGTTTGAGGAGACTAGGGCTCCAGGTAGACCACAGGGGTGAGCAGTGACTTGCCAGAGTGCAGTTTAAAACATTTATTACAAAAATTAAAAGCACAATAAAACACGTTAACTAAAACGGCTTGGACAGGAGGGCTGCAGGTTGCGGGGGGTTCCCAGTTTTTCTCCGGCTCCTCCCGACCACAGCGCAGTGAAGACCCTGCGGGGGAAGGGCACAAAACAAGGGCAGTAGTGCATCTAAATGGTACCACTCAGAGTCCACCCCAGGCGATAACGCCGTCCAGTAGTAGCTATGCGAGCCGTAGTAGAACTCCGCAGTCCTCTGGTCTCTCGCCTCCTCCGGCCGCCGCGCCGCGTCGCGCCGCGTCACTCCGGGTGCGTCCCTGGCTCCTCCAAGTGAGCTGCCGCCTTTTCCTGTGAGGGGGACAGGACAAACTGCCAGTGGGGAGGGTACGTTAGTCCTCTCACAGCCCACCCCAAGTGTGGCCGACTCACCGCGCTGGACGGCGATCAAGCCGTCCAGTAGTGGTTATGCGCCCCGTAATAGGACCCGCCGTCCTCCGGTCCTCCACTGCTCCAGCCGCCGCACTGCCTCGCTCTGAGTCTGCGCTGCTCCGAGTTCCTCACCAACCCACGCCGCTCCGAAAAGCCCTGGCTCCAACCTATATCTACCGGCGTCCTTCCGTCCCCTTCTCCGGCTACTGTCCCCGTCTGTTTTTCGGTTTACTGTCCCGTGTGCGACCCCGTGTGACTCTTTCCGTGTCCTTTCCTGGGGCTTCTCCTGCCCGTGCCCCCGGGCCTCTCCTGCCCGTGCCCCTCTCCCGTCCTCTGTCTCTTGTTCCTTTTTTCCACTTCAGTGTGCCCTGTCAGTCTCAGTCGATCTTTATCAGGCCTGCTCTTAAGATTCACACCTGCAGTCAATCGAGACAATTGCAGGAGGGCAGGACATTGGCACTATGCATAGGGTGGGGCCACGCCCAAAACAGGTAAAGAAAAATCACAACAATAACTCAAAACATGCAAATAACACAAAACACATGCACAAATTAAATAAATGGGCCACCTTCCCACATTTATTATCTAGTTATCTAGTCTAGTCTATTAAAGTTTTCACTACAAGGGCAAGAGGCCAGTCCATTGTTTTTGCCTGTGAATCTCTAAGCAATACAACATCTCCAACTTGTAGATTGTCCTTTTCGGTGTTCCATTTCCTTCTTGGTTGTAGTGTTGATAGATAGTCCATTTTCCAACGTTTCCAGAATGCATCTGCTAGTCCTTGTACTCATTTCCAGTGTTTGTTGGAGAGGTCATCCATGTCAAAGTCTCCTGCAGGGGGAGCAAGAGAGTCTGTTTTTTGAGTTAAGAGCATGGATGGGGTGAGAACCGTAGGAGATTCTGGGTCTGAAGATACTGGCACCAGTGGTCTTGAGTTCATAATAGCAGTGACTTCTGCCATCAGAGTGGTAAGCATTTCATGAGTTAAAGATGGCATTCTTGATTTGAGTAGGAGAGCATCCAGAATACGCCTTGCGATGCCAATCATCCTCTCCCACACGCCACCCATATGTGACGAGTGGGGAGGGTTAAAGATCCATGTGCACTTGTTGTCCTTTAAGTACGTTTTTAAGTCAGGATCATCTGAGTTGAGGTTGAGCTCTTTGCACGCACCTATGAAGTTTGTTCCTCTGTCTGATCTGAGCGTTTTAACTGGGCCTCTTAGCGCAGTGAAACGTCTGAGTGCATTGATAAAACTTGCTGTAGTCATGGATTCAATTACTTCAATATGCACTGCTCTGGTGCTGAGACAAGAAAAGATAAGAGCCCATCTTTTACTTTCAGCATGACCTCCTCTAGTTTTGCGTGAGGTCACGGTCCATGGGCCAAAGGCGTCTAAACCAACCCGTGTAAAAGGTGGTTCAGGAGTAAGTCTGTCTGAGGGTAACTGGGACATTTGTTGTGTTTCTTGTTTGCCTCTTAACTTTTTGCAGGTAACACATTTGTGTATGACACCAGACACAAGTCTTTTTCCTCCAATTAGCCATAATCCTGCTGATCTGACAGCGCCTTCAGAAAAATGGCGCCCCTAGTGGGCAACTTGTTCGTGATAATGTCTTATTAAGAGAATGGCAACATGGCTCTTTGGAATGATGAGAGGGTGTTTTTCTTCAAAGCACAGCTCAGCTGAGGATGTGCAGCCACCCACTCTAATGAGTCCATCTTTGTCCAGAAATGGAGTTAACCTTTTGAGTGGACTTTGTTTTGGAAGTTGTTCCTTTTTTGAGAGGCATTGACGCTCTTTTACAAAACAGTCTTGTTGCACAGCTTTTATGATTGCTGTTGTCGCTTGCACACTGACATCTGTGTTACTTGTGTCGTGTTGTGGAGTTTTTGACATGTTTTTTGCTTTTATGATTAGATTAGAAACAGCTCGGACTGCTGACTTCCATGTGGAAAATCTCTCAAATCTGTTAGCTCCGAGTTTGCATTTTGTGACATTTGTACTCAATGTGGTGACTACAGGACGAATTTCTTGATCTGTGTCGGGCTGCACCAACTCAAAACTTGCCTGATTTGGGTAGCTGTGATGAGGCTTTAGCAGAAGCACAGGTCCGGAAAGCCAGTTAGTGTCTTTGAGAGCAGCGGCAGTAACTGGACGGGTTCCATAGTCTGCAGGATTTTCTTCAGTACTGATGAAGTGCCACTGGCTTGGATCAGAGGACTTTCTGATTCTCGTGACCCTGTTAGACACATAAACATAGAAACGACGTGAAGTGTTGTGAATATAGCCTAACACAATTCTGCTGTCAGTATGGAACGTCACTTTGTCAATGTCAGTGTCTATTTCATCTCTAATAAAGTCTGCCATCTCCACTGCTAACACTGCAGCACAAAGTTCAAGACGTGGGATAGTGTGCGCTGGGCGAGGGGCCAGCTTGGATTTACCCATAATGAAGCCTACATGAGAGTCACCGTAAATAGATACAGTTTTCATATAAGCTACTGCAGCAATGGCAGTGTTTGATGCATCTGAAAAGACACAGAGTTCTCTGTATTGTGTTTCTGTAGACAGCGAAACAGGGATGTATGGTCGAGGGATTTGTAACTGTTCCAGTTCTTTGATAGAGTCCCTCCATATTTTCCATTGTTCTTGTTTATCAGCTGGGAGCTCTGCATCCCACTCGTACTGCTCAGTTGAAAGTTCTCGCATTATGCTTTTTCCTCCTAGAGTCACTGGTGCAGCAAATCCTAGGGGGTCAAAGAGACTGTTAACTGTAGACAGTATACCTCTTTTCGTCACAGGTTTTTCTTCTTGAGATACACGGAATGTGAAACAGTCTGACTCTAAGTTCCATGAGAGACCTAGACTTCTTTGTAGGGGCAATGGATCAGCACTTAGATTCAAGTCTTTCAAATCTTTGGCTCTGTCTGATGGGGGGAACGCTTGCACAACATCATTACTGTTAGATGCCACTTTGTGTAGCCTGATGTTGGACTCGGCTAGCATTTCTTGTGACGTTTGCAGGATTTCAATGGCCAGTTCTGCAGTGGGAAAAGATGCAAGCCCATCATCAACATAGAAGTTGCGAATGATAAACTCTTTTGCCTTTGGGGTGGAATTTGCAGCTCCAAGGGCAGCACGGCGGAGACAGTATATGGCTATGGCTGGCGAGGGACTGTTCCCAAACACATGCACTGTCATCCTGAACTCTCTGATAGGTTTCTGTGGGTCGTTATCTTCAAACCACAAAAAGCGCAAGAAGTCACGGTGTTTCTCACTGACTGTGAAACAGTAAAACATTTGTTGAACATCAGCTGTGATAGCGATTGGTTCTTTGCGGAAGCGGGTCAGGACTCCCAGCAGAGTATTGTTCATGTCAGGTCCACTGAGAAGCGTGTCATTTAGGGAAACACCTTCGTATTTGGCACTGGAGTCGAACACTACTCTTATTTGGTCCAACTTTTGTGGGTGATAGACACCAAACATGGGTAGATACCAACACTCCTGGTCTTCTTTAAGCGGAGGTGCTGGCTCTGCTTGTCCTGCATCGAACATTTTTTGCATAAAGTCAACAAAGTGTTTCTTCATTGTGAGTCTTTTGTTCAGTGTGTAATGTAGTGACTTAAGTCTTTTCAGAGCTTGAGGTTTGTTGTTTGGGAGGCGGCACCGTGGTGATCTGAAGGGCAATGGAGCAACCCACGTGTTGGTACTGTCTTTGTACACATGTTTGTCTAATGCAGTGGTTCTTAACCTTTTTGGAGGTACCGAACCACACCAGTTTCACATGCACCTTCACCGAACCCCTCTTTATTGAAAAATAAAATATGATTTTTTTCAAATTCAAGACATAGGTGTGTTTTACTAGTCACAAAATGAACCGTGCATTAACATCACTGTGTTCAAAGAACAAAACCAATAATCCATGAATCCATGTTGTACATATTCGTCTGACCACTTTCTTTTTTTGCTCGACATAGTTAATATGGATTAAAATAATAACCCTTTAGCATTGGCTGCTATCACCGCAGATAGATTTGCGGTAGCGGAGTTTCCATCACCGTAACTCCGCCACCAATTGTACTTCATGTGAATTCAAACAGCATCTCAAAGCAGAGGCATCGGGCTCTTTAAATATGTTACTGTCATTACGGTAACGTGCTTACGTCACCCTCGAAGACGATCAATCAGAGCGCAGTTGTCGCCGGGATCCTCCCAGTCAATGCCGGGGCGTCACTCTGGCTGTGTCTCATGCCGTGTCTCATGCCGTGTCTCAATTCACCAAAGTGCCCTTAAATACGCTGTTCGAACAGCACATTTACTTCGGGTGGGTACTTCAATAGGCACATCAAAGGGTGCATTTGTTGAATTGGGACACGGCCGGCATCTGGAGACGCTCGCAGTTCGCGAGTCATATGAGTCGGGTGCTCCGCCGAACCCCTGAGACTGACTCACCGAACCCCTAGGGTTCGATCGAACCCAGGTTAAGAACCACTGGTCTAATGTCTCTATAAAACTTTTGTCTTCTATAGAGAGTGCAGGTTTGTCATCATGTTGCGTTCTCTGAAATACCTGGCTGCCAATATTGTCTGTTTCTGGCTCAGGGGGATACATAGAGGCATTGAGGTTTGCATTAGGAGTTGCGTTGCTCGGACCCTCTTTTACTTGGATGACACTGTTACATGGGCTGAAAACAGTAGCACGTCCATTTTGAAGAATGTTTGTTCTGTAGACATTGGTGGTTTTTGTTTTATGCTTTTTATCAAGACAAACCTCTCCCACAATGACCCATCCGAGGTCCAGACGCTGAGCATATGGTTCATTTCTGAGTCCATTGTGTTGTGCGCGAACCTTATGCACTTGAAGAATGTCTCTGCCTAGGAGGAGGAGGATGTCTGCCTCTTTGTCAACAGCAGGTATTTTGTTTGCAACTGCTTTCAGATGTGGGTAGTGGACGGCTACTTCTGGAGATGGGATTTCTGATCTGTCATCAGGTATCATGTCACATTCTAGGAGAGCAGGGAGAGGGACTTGTACTGAACTGTCCAAAGGTTCGATTACAAAGTTCTTTGCAAGCCTGCCTGTGACTTCCATTACACCTGCACAAGTTTTTAGAGTGTATGGCTCTAACTGTCCATTGACTTTGAATATGTTGAAGAACTCACTTTTTGCTAATGAGCGGTTGCTTTGCTCATCAAGTACAGCATACATTTTGACTGCTCTGTTAGGCTGGTCAGCAGGGAACACTTTTGCTAAGCATATTTTAGAGCATGATCTTGGGCTGAATGCATTGCCCCACATACCTCAGTACATTTAGATGTCACATCAATGGCACCGGTCTCTTTTTGCTCCCCGCCATGATCTTCAGTGGCAGCAGGGCTCTCTGGTTTTAGTGGAATGGGTTCTGGATGAAGTCCTGTAGGGTGGTTTTCGCTTCCACACTCAACGCATTTTACAGGCTTGGTACAAGCTTTTGCCATGTGGTAAACTGAGGCACAACACTTAAAGCAAATGTTCTCCTTTAGAATGCTTTTCCTTTCTGCTAAAGACTTGCTTCTGAATAGCCGACATTTTCTTAGTGGGTGAGGCTTCTGGTGGAGAGGACACTCCTTTTCTGGATCAGTGTTATCTTTGTGAGGTACCTTTTGGTTTGACCGTATTGCAGGTGTCACATCAGTTTTTCTCACTGAGACGGGGGTTTGGTATTTTGGCTTAAATGTCTTTTCTGTTTTAATGCTCATTGTATTGGAACCTGTGACACATGCGAAGCTAGGGTCGTTACGGGTCTTAGCTTCCTCATTGATGAAGTGTACAAAGAATGAGAAAGGGGGATATGGGACACTCTTATCTTTTTTATACCTTGAAGCAGCTGTGACCCACCTTTCCTGAAGATGATACGGCAGTTTGGTTAGGATGGGACTGACACCGTGTGCTGTGTCCAAATGGGAGAGCCCAGGAAGGAAGCCGTTAGACTTGGCACCCTCTATTTCTGTCAAAATGTCTCCCAGCTCTCTCAAGCGTTGGTTTTCCCTGTTTGACATTTTTGGGAAATCTTCGATTTTCTTGAGCAGGGCATGTTCTATTATTTCAGGTGCCCCAAAACAATCTTCTAATCTTTGCCACACCATGTGAAGACCTACTCTGGGGTTAGCTATGTAGGCGGCTCTGATACGTTGAGCTTGTGCAGTGGACTGAGGGCCAAGCCATTTGGCAAGCAAGTCTAGCTCTTCTTGTGGTGACAAGTTCAGTTCCTGCACTGCATTTCGAAAGGAGGATTTCCAAACCCAGTAATTTTCTGGTTGATCATCAAATTTAAGTAAGCCTGAGCTGACCATTTCTCTCCTCATGAGGTACTTGGCTAACCCTGTGTTGTCAGTGGGATTACAATCAGATCTGGGTACAGCAGACTGGGAATAGTGGGCTGGATAACCACTGAGCTGTTTTGCTATGTAGGGATTGTCGTCCCTGCTGTACTGTATCGGACTGGCATCTACTCGTGGTAGTGGTTGAAAGCCTTGACTTAGTGAGTGGTCACAGAACTCAGTATCGTCGGTTTTATTGTTCTTTTTGGTGGGCAGTACTAGTGGATCGGTTTTGATTGGCAGAGATGTATCAGGTAGTTCCATCTCTTCATGTATTTCTGCTTGTTGTTGTATGTAGTTGACTGTCCTCTGCTCTGGGTCAAGGGGTGGCATGATGCCTAGTTGGGGCCGTTGTGGGTCTGCGTCCTCCTGGATACATGATTCCCAAGCTTGAGCCTCAGCTATGGCTGCTGCAACCTCTTTTTGTGACTTGAGTAGGTGCAGGTCTGCATCAAGTTCAGCTTTTTTCTTTAGTTGTTCTGCTTGCACCTTTAATATTTCAGCTTCCTTTTGTGCAAAGGACAGTTGTGCCTTAGCGGCCTCTGCTTTAGCCCGAGCTCTTGCAATGGCGACGGATGAGCTGGTATCTTGGCTAGTCCTGGTCCACCTTGACCGGGTCTCCATAGTTTCTCCTAATGCCTGGTCTTGAGGAGTTGCCATGGCAGTTGCTGTGGTATCTTCTTGATGGAGCTTGTTAGGATGAATGCCTTTTTACTATTCTGCCCTCCCTAAACGAACGTGAAGTTTGGCAGATAGCGAACAGACTTCAAATAAAGAAGTTGATGTGCTTTTCTTTCCTTCATTTATTTGTAACTGTAAAACTGTGAAACAAACACAAAAACCATAATCAGTCTCTGCATACAGGAAACAAGACATATTAAAACGTGACTAACGCTAGCACAGGTTAGCAGTGGCTAGCTACTCAAATGATCTGACTGAACTGTAAAATCCGCTAGCATAGCAAGTACCAATTAGCATGTGTAAAAACGCAAATGCGATCTAATTAACATATCAATAGGGCTAAACAGAAATCACATTTATACTGAACAACTAACGAACTTACAGGCATATGTTCCCTTTAACTCCACGGAAGATGTTTCAACACTTTTAAACATGAACTCGTAGCCAGCAGAAGGGACACGGCTGCTACCTCAAGTTTATAAAAAGACAAAATGCAATATGGCATACGCCCACTAGATGGCAATGTTTACCCACCTGTCCTTAAAGGGACAGCACACAGTGTATTCACCCCAGAGCCACAAAATCAAATCAGTCATTTTAAAACACTGGCACATTTTAAAGACTGATCCAGAATTGACACAAATATTCCAAGATCCACCGCTGTTCACACACAGAAGAGGCAGAAATCTGAGAGACGCGCTGGTACATTCAGACATTTCTCATGGCAGAAACACACCAAACACACAAACTCTTATTGCCCCTCTTCCTAATGGCAACTATCGGTGTGGCAGTTGTGCACAGTGCCATAATACTAAGACCTCTCATTGCTGCCATCCTTCCACTGGAAAGAAGTTTCCCATCAGGAGTGTCATCACGTGCGCGTCAACCCTCGTGGTGAACCTGTTGCCCCGCCCACATGGTTCACCTGTTCCGCTGCCCATGCGGTGTTGCATATGTGGGAAACACCACATGAAAACTAAAAACCCGCATCAGTGAACACAAAAGAGCAATAAGACGGCAGGATGCAGACTCTCCTGTAGCTGTTCACTTTAACCTGTTAAAACATGACGTGTCTTCCCTTCGCTTCTGCGGGATTGAACAGGTGCCCGCTCCGCGGAGGGGTGGCGACCACGACCGCGCGTTAAAGAGACGCGAAGCCTATTGGATCTTTACCCTACAAACACTTAGTCCAAAGGGCTTAAATGATCAACTGTTGTTTCATGTCATGTTGTGATGTGGATGTGTACAGGGCTGTTTTTTGCTGTAATGGAACTCTATGGGGGGTGTCAGTTATGTCATTTATGTCAATTATGTTGTTTTTTACTAAAATAAAAAAAATATATAGTATATATTTTCTATTTTCTCACATTGATAATAATCATTATATTTTTTTAGTTTTTATACATGCATTTTAATTCACAAAAAAACGTTTGTATAATGAATTATGCACAATCTTGCGGGTGTTGTTGGGTCTGATTGTGATAGATGTGTCTCACCATTATTGGTTGATTGAACTGAAGGGGGCGCTCCTTTCATTTATATAACGGGAGCGGAAGGGCTCATACATACTGAGGAAGGTCAGAGCGACCGAAACGTTGTGTGTGGAATAAAATTGCATTAAGAGTGAGACAGTGTGCGGGAGTTTCCTTTATTCTTCATACAACCACAGGAAAATAAATCTTTGAGGAGGTGTCCAGTTGTTTCAGTGAAATGAGGCTGCCCTGGGATAAACTCGTGGCCCTGACGACAGATGGTGCCTGTGATGTGTTGTCAAAAGAGAGGATTGATGAGCAGGATTCAGGAGAAGATGCGGGAGAACGATGCAGGTGAGCTCACAGTTTACCACTGCATCATACACCAAGAAGCCTTATGTAGCAGTTCAGACATGTACAGTGCAGTGAGGCCTTTAGAAACCAGGCTGTGCTTGTGGAGACTCAGATGCTGGAAACTTGGCTCATTTTCTGTGCTGCCAAATCATGAAAGAGCAGAGCGCCTGCTGCCCATTGCAGAGTTTGCTGAAAAACTGAGCGCCCTCAGTGCGGAGTTTTTCCGACGATTTACCGACTTCGAAGCCCAAAAATGCAGATTTGAACTACTCAGTAATTCGTTTGTGATTGACGTGACGAGCGCACCAACCAACCTCCAGATGGAGCTGACTGACTCCAGTGACTCGCTCCAGTCAAAGTCTGACTCCGGTGGTGCGGCACAGTTCCCACAGGTCCTTCCCGACACACTGCCACTACTCCGGGCACAAGCTGCTCAAATGCAGCACATCTCTATGTGAACAACTCTTCTCTTTGATGAAGATGAACAAAACACCACTGACGAAAACCTTCATTCAGCCCTAAGGATTTCCTCAGCTCAGACCTGACCCCAGACTTTGATGAACTTGCATCTAAAAAGAGTTGCCAGGTACCTCCTTTGGACCATGTGCATCAGAGTAAATCACAGAGCAGCAAACTGACACTGGAGGAATGTTTTCTTTATGTCTTTGGACTGTTCATAGTTGAAAAAGCAAGTTTTTATTTTTGACTAGTTGTTGGCTTGTGAAAAAAAATTTAAAGGAGCTCAAAAGCTACAAATATTATTTAGACATTATTTCAGACATATCATTGATTTAAAAATGTATTTCTCATTTGTTAATGCTTGTTCTGGATTCAGAGTTTAAGCAAAACTATTATTAAACATTTATTTTAATAAGAAAAGGTTTAACATTCCATATCTCAAAAGAAGAGAAAACATGCAGATGTTGTTGAAAATTTTCAATAAATATTTAGTTTGTTCTCATATATGAACACGTCTTCATGTTCATGTATGAACACGTCTTCATGTTCATGTATGAACACGTGGCACTGAAGTGACGAGGGGCCCCTGAAGTCTTGGGCCCTCTGAATTGGTCTGATACAGATGCTTGTTCTTTTAAAGAAGGACCTAAAGTACATTTCCCTGGGTTTGTGCTTTTTATCTTATAGGAGAATGAATTTGCTTTTTACACCTTCCTCAGTCCCATAAAAAGGGCTTTGATGGCGGGTGGCCCCCAGCAGTATAAGTTGAGGGCCCACAGTGAAAGACATGTCCCTGTGTTGAGGACAGAGACAGGCCGGGGCCCTTCAGTGTGACACGAGTTTATTATTGAACCTGTTTGATCATCAAATACGTGTGATTTTATCTATGTCCAGAAATGTGTTCCACTGTGAGGCTGGAGTCAGCACAGATCCACCCATGATCTAGAAAAGAGAAGAGCAAGAGTAAAGATCAACACAAAAGTCATCATTTTATTCATGACATTTGACTTTCACAGAGAGCTGAGTCTGGTGGAGCTGCCCATGGTATCGTCCACACAGTGAACCACCACCGGAGGGAGCCCTGATCATTAGAACATGACTCAACACAGTGAGAAGGTTTTCTGTCTCTGGAGAAATAATGCAGATTGTTTTGTAACTCGAGATTATTGCACTTTTAGGATCCATATGGAGGACTGTAGTTTAATCCTGACAAACTCAAATCTAATATGTCATAATGAGCTACATGATTAGACTTTTGTTTAGTTTTCATTAAAGAAACCCAAGTCCAGTTTCCACATCTCTGTTCCTGTCTGTATCTGACAGAAAAAAAAACATTTCCACAGTCATCACCATCTCTGCTGTGTCTTCTGCAACTCCAACCACTTCTCCAGCTCTGGGTCCAGTCAGATGTAGAAGAAGAACACAGATCCACACATGTTAAACCTGGATCTGTAAATTAGAATAAAACATTACACCAAACTCTCACCAAAAGTGTTTCGGGACCCAAAAACATTTCTGGAGACCAACCAGATGCTCTGCCCCACATGAGAAGAAGAAGTGAACAAACCCTGGTCCAAAAAGAGACCTTCAGGCTGTGTGATCTGCTGTTCCTCTCAAAAACAGTCTAATCACACAGTTTCTTTGTTTAGGGAGGAATTCTGAAACACCACTCCTGATGAAGATCTCCAGAGGAACAAGAACCTCCTACAACGGTGAGAGGAGAGAACCAAGTCTTTATACGATTGTCATGATCCACATATTCCTGTTCCTGTTTTTGCCTCCTGTGTCCTCCTCTCCCCCTTCCTCACCTGTCTGACTCCGGAGCTGGGCGGAGCTCTGGCTCCTCCCGCACGCACCTGCTGCTCATCGACCCTGATCAGCACCACCTGCGGGGATAAAGAGGGCCAGCTCCAGTGACTCGACGCGAGTCCGTCTGCGTACCTACGTAGATATCAATGTTCCCTCTAATTTTTTATGTATCTGAGCAAACACACAAAATCCCTGAGCGCTCTCTTGACCACTGTGAGCACCATCAGACGTGCACACTGTGAACACGCGAGCATTACATCCAAACAACTTACAAGATCTATTAAAAGAATCAAATTACAACAGTAATTACTGTCAAATTACTTTTAATACGAGATTTTGTATAATTACAATGAAATAGACAACGATCTTGTCCATAACTAGTATTACTACTAGTACTAGTACAGTATTAGAAGCATATTTAGTTTAACTGTGACAAAATATGAACTGCCAACCGAACCAAGCCAACAATAAACTCAAATGAAACTATTTTGAAAACATGCTTTGATTTTTTTTTTTTATATGAAGATCCTGCTATGCACTGGGTAAGAGAGTCTCACTATAGTCTAGGAGAGTCTAACTGTGGTCTGGGAGAATCCTACTGTTCTTCTGGGAGAATCCTACTGTTCTTCTGGGAGAATCCTACTGTGGTCTAAATGACAGAAATCCTGCTGCTGTGGTCTGAAAGAGTCCTGCTCCTGTAACTCAGTCTGCAAAATATACAATTTGACAGTTTTTATTAGCATTTGTACTGCTCAAACAAGAAACAATATTTAATGACCAGTATTTAATTGCTCTGGAGGAATTGAGACATGCACATCTTTAAAAGAAAGTTTTGTTCACATTATATAATCTTCTCATTCTGCACAATGGCATGTGCTGTAGCACACGTGATACACTGAAAATTACATCAACTTTGTAAAATATATGATTATAATTTTAATTAGCATTTCTTCTACTCAAAGTAAAAGCATTTAATGGTTATTATCCATAAGAAATTAAAATTAATAATAGCTCAACACTAGAATAATCACAAACTGAGAATTTAAATGTCACCTTATTTTTCCCTTCTGTCCTTCTCACTTCTGCAGTAGTAGTTCGCCTTATCCAAGTTGATGAACCGCATTTCTTTTTTATTCTGGCTCGGTCAGTGCCACTGCCCGTTCGCTTCGACATTATTCTGAAGGGTCAGCGAGCAGCGCCTTGCCTCATTCGTGCTGTGTATTCGTCCTGTCGTCGCCGATAGACTCGCGGTTGTGGACTTTCCATTATCGTAACTCCGCAACCACCTGTGCTTCGTGTAAATTCAAACGGCGTCTCAAAGCAGAGACACGAGGCTCTTTAGATATTTTACTGTCATAATGATAATCTGCCTCTGTCCCTCGAAGATGACGAATAAGAGCGAAGGAGCCGCGGGGATTTTCCCACTCTCTTATTCAATGCGTCAAAGAAAAAACACGGATGGACATGTAAAATAGAGGTAGTTGTGAGAAAATATGCAGTATACTACTGCATATTTATCTGATACTTAAACATGATTTTTATGGATAAAAAATAATAAAAGTCTAGGTGAGTTGTACTGGTCTATAGTGAGCTCAGTCCTTCACTTGAGTCATTTTGCAACATAAACACAGGTGGCCAACAGCATCAATGACGTTAGTGAGCTACGTGAATACGTGAATACGTACGTGAATCATCATTGTCTGACCACCAGTAACCCGTCACTCTCTGTCAATGCGGAAAATGGTACAAAATAAATGATGCGTTTATTTTATTAAGGATTGATTTTATTTTGTGTGCGCAGCGCAGATTTTCTGTGCGCGGAGACAGTGGAAGTAGTGCGCAATTGCGCACGCGCGCAGCTTAGAGGGAACAGTGGTAGATATCCTGTCTTGTTCTCTGTTTGCTACGTGTTTTGCCTTCTTGTTCGCTCACTGAATCTTTGCTGTGTACCCAGACTCCTGCTCCCGGATTCTCCCAGTTCCTGTGCCTCTCGTCCAGCTCCCGCCCCGTCTTCCTGGTAACCTGTTTGTCTTGTCTACGCACTCAATTACACTCGGCTCACGGCTCCTGCACTCTCACCTGCTCTCCGCTCCTGGCTCCACATCTCCGGTCTTACCTGCGTCTCGTCCCTGGCTCCTCGTTCCTGCTGTCCGGTCTTACCTGCTCCGCGTCCTGGCTCCTCGTTCCTGCTCTCCGGTCTTACCTGGTCCTAGTTCCCGGCTCCACGTCCCGGTCTCCGGACTCACCTGCTTCCCGCTCCTGGCTCCTCGTCCCGCTCCCCGTCACCCTAGACTCAGCACCTTTGTTCGTGAATTCTTGTCTGTAAATAAACACTGTTAAACCGCTCCTGGTCTGCATATTTGGTCCGATTCTACCACATTACGACAACGATTTACAACAAAATACTATGAGAGTGAATGTAATGTTGTAGTGACAAGTTTCCTCTGAGCTCTCCCTCCTAACCCAAACCCTACTCCACTGTGACTGACAAGAATCAGGCATTTAAGCTCTTTACATCCAAACTCCATTTGGAATTTTTTTCTTTTTCTGTGAGCCTCAGATCTCTGTGCCTCCCAGTCTGCTCCAGCTCCAGTATCTACCTTCTCCAGCTCCAAACTCACAGCCTCTGACTCCATCTCGCCTGTAAAATAATCCTTGTTACTTGCCTTTTTGTCTGTTTTTGGGGCCACCTACTGTATATGGTTTGAAAACTTAAAGCCGCACTGCGTAACTTTCTGCATGTGAAACGTCTCCTGTGTGATTCCATGGAAACAGAAGGTTAAAACTACACTTCTCTTTGAACACAGACATGTTTAATGCCTTACTATGGAATATTACAGCCAACGGAACGAACAACATTTCCATGGAAACGAGCAGCAGAAGGCCAGGTTTGTGGAGATGCGAGCCCACTCAGAGTAAGGACACACACATTTTTATATGGTCTCAGTTTAAAAACACAACATACTTTTATTTTAGTCCATTTCTTTGGCTAAAAAAGTTACACACTGAGGCTTTAACTCACTAAAATGACCATAACCCTTAACGTTTTTTCATGGACATGATTTTAAAAGTTGAACCTGTGTTTTTGCTCTTAAAAAATCCCAAACTGTGAGTAGTTTTGAACATAATAGTTTTATTGTCATTTATAATCAAAAGTGACATTACATGGACATATATAAAACAGTATTTGAGACTCGTCCAGTGGAGGCAGGTCTCCATGGCTCCTGTAGGACTGAGGTCACTGCAGTTCACGTGGTGTCCCTGAACGCCCCATTCTCCTGCCGACGCTCACATTACCCACGATGCACTTTGTCTTTGAAACTAACACAGATACACATCCCATAAAGACACACACGGTCTACACAGAACAACCAGTCAGGGAGCGCCACAAATATCACCTTTTTAGAGATGATTTCTCCAGATATATTTTCTAGAACAGGGATAAAAGTGATGTACACAAAGAGGACACGGTATGAGGTACAGAAGAACAAAAACTCAGCTCAAATCTTTATCAAAATCACCACATTTGAAGCTTTATAAGACTCAAAATCTGCACAAAATATTGTGACTTTTTACTCTTTAAGTACATTTTTAAACAGGTACTTTAATACTTTTACTCAGGTAGATTTTTCATGTGATACTTTTACTTTTACTTGATTTTTTTTTTTTTTTTTTTTTTTTGCTTGTTTCCATGGAAATGCTGTTTATCTCCATAAAACGTCTGTCTCCATGGAGGTTTAAAAATGCAGTAATGCCATTTTTATGAATATGAACTGAGATATTTTTCTCCTAAATTACACAAAGTTGAGTCTTGTAGCTTTAAGTCATGTTCTAATGTTGTTCCCTCCTCAAAAACAGACCTGCAGTTGTGTTTTGTTTCATTCACATGTTTGAGTAACACTTTATTATTAGTCTGTAACATCTCCAAAGCTCAAAATGCTCTGTTCCACCTTGTGATGTCATCAAGTGGTAGTTTTCAAGTCAACATCTCCTTTTACCTTTAGTTCAGTAGAAATTGTCAATTCCAGCACTGAAATCTAGAAATGAAGGTGTGTGGAGTTTAAAAACACAGTGGAACACTTCTTCCTGTATTACCACATGATGACATCACAAGGTGGAACAGAGTGTTTTCAGTTTGAGAGAAAAACTCAGCCTAAATCTGCAGGTTTGTGTGTTAAACATGTGAGAATGAAACAAAAAACACAACTCCAGGTCTGTTTGTGACGAGGAAACACAGGATTTTAAGTTGGTACCAGTTACACATTTTGAGACAGACGTGTTTTATTTCAAAGAAACTCCCCTGTCTCTGTTTGTACCTCATAATGTGACCTCCATGTGTATTTATATATTTTTGAACAGCTTCAGCCTATAACAGCGCCTAATGCCATGGAAAAGACACAGTTTGAATATAGTCTGAGCATTTCTATAAAACATCACCATTTCTATGTGTTCACAGCTCATCTTGGTCTTGAGCGCTGAGGCTGTGGTAGTACTGTACACACACATATTATACACGTCGCTATGGAAACGCGGGTCAACAGTTTGGTATAGTACTCATAATGGAAGCCTGTCTGATCGGGATACATTCAGATGGTTAAAGTATTTACAGAGTTAGCAGTACTCATGCTCGTCGGGCGTCATTCCGGTCGACACTGCGGTCCGAGTATTCACACACTCAAAGTACAAATACATGAAAACTGTGTAGTACATGGACATGTGAAGCAGCAGAGGTGGAAGTAGTACTGCGTATGTGGAGTTTATATGAGAGCGTAGTGTTAAAAAGACGACACGCTGAGGTAGAGGTCAGAGCTATGGAGGAGTGAGCAGCTCAAAATGAAGATGTTTGGGGTTTTTTAGAGAGTTAAAAGAGTTCAAGTAAATATATCTTTAAGGATTATTACTGACAAACGCTCAACACTTGAAGTCGCAGGATGGAACTTTCTCGTTGTGGAAAGTCGGCTGTGTGTTTCCATGGAAATACAAAGTCCAAACCAGACATTTATCATTTGTTTTATCCTGGAATATTCTGGTCACTGGAACAACATTACCATGGAAACAAACAACAAAAGAAGAGGCCCATCTCCATCTCCAAAATATAAGTCAGGTCTGTGGAGATGCGAGCTCAGAGTAAGGACGCATGTTTTTCTGTGGAATGAATAAATTCACAATTATTTTACACTGGTCCCTGGTTTATGGCGAGGGTCAAGTCCTAAAAATAACCCGCAATAAATAATCCACGAAGTATCAGCTTTATTTTTTACAATTATTCTATATGTTTCTTGTCTGTAAAACCCCTCACCTCACACTTTATACACTTTTCTCACACAGGCATTAACATTTTCTCACATTTCTCTCTTGTTTAAACTCTCTCAAAGTTCAAACCTTCGTCGGTGCCTTTGTCGGTGCAGAACGTTTCATCGACATCGTGGGTTTTGTCGTCGAGAAAAACTTGCAAACATACAGCACTTCAGAGTCACACTGTGATCCAACATTTATGTAAATTTGTCTGACACATTCTGTACTGTACAGGAGACACGGAGGAGACTGATGGACAATGGTCTACAGTCCCTCAGCCAATCAGGACACAGAACACAATGGTCTACAGTCCCTCAGCCAATCAGGACACAGAACACAATGGTCTACAGTCCCTCAGCCAATCAGGACACAGAACACAATGGTCTACAGTCCCTCAGCCAATCAGGACGCAGAACACAATGGTCTACAGTCCCTCAGCCAATCAGGACGCAGAACACAATGGTCTACAGTCCCTTGTACTAAAAAATCTGTGAAACGGCGACAGATGACCATGATCTAGTGAGGGACAAGTGTCGTCCATTTTTTGGCAGAAAGTGACATACTGTGGCTCACTTGGGGGACAATTACGTGTTTAAAAAGTGGCAGGTTTACTCAAGCTAATGCTAATGTTAATTTTAAATGTAAAGTGAAGGACATTTCTAAACACTCATGTAAATGTTTTAGTCACTGAAGGTCATTTTTATGTATTTATATCTCTGATTCTTTTACTAATAATTGTTTTTTATGTTTTGTTTGACTCCCTCTCCCTTTCCCTTGGTGCTTTTGCACACCAGGCCAACATTGTAAATAAGAATTTGTTCTAATTGTTTTGCCTGGCAAAATAAAGGTTATAATAAAAATGTAAATGGTGCATACTTTCATTGTGTCTTTGGGCAAGACACTTCACCCATGTTGCTTCCTGAGTCTGTGGTTTATGAATTACAGAGTCATTGTGGGACAAAGAACGGGGATTAGTCATATTTAAAATCACAACCGAATTAAAAAAACAAAAACGAAAAATAGAGATGAGATTTCTTTCATTTGTGGCGTTATTTTTGTATTTTTTATGTTTCTGAGTTGACATTAGCATGAAAAACGCCAAAAAATTACCTCCGGATTGTTATTAATCCAGTTCAATTTGAGCTTTAGACTTTCACAAACTGCAGTTCTTTGTGGGTACTATAGTAAAAGTACACAGTATTTTTTGCAAACATACTTCCCAAGGTATCGTGTGTGTACATTCATTTGAGTAAAAGTCTGTAGTAACAGCAATACTTCCATCTCTGCTCCATACAACACATGTTTAAAAAATCTACAATCAAAAACAGGATTTGAACAATGACATTCTGAATAATCTGTGTTTAATATTTTCTTTTTATGAGTGTGAATCTGAAGTGTACTTTCTGCATTCATCTGAACTCGTCTCCGCACACGTCTCTCTCTCGTATCACTGTTTTCTCACATAAACATCTCCACACTACTGCTTAACCTTAATTATTCTTAGATTTACATCTTTTTGCAAAGAAAATATACGATACAATCTTTATGTTCAGAAAAATAGGGCCTGATTTTTAGAGATATAAGTGACTCTGGATCTGTGCAAACTTATATTTATGTGAACTCTCATTTTGGGCACAGAAAACATCATCTGTGTAGTTTTTTTTATCATCGTCACATTCATCTTTATATTGCACCGTGTTGGTCAAAAGTACATTACTGTGTGTGTGTAGGACTTAGCGCCCTCTAGTGGGGGAGTAGGAGCTCATAACATTCTAAAAGGCCCTGTACCTGATTTTTTCCATGTATTTGAGCTAAACGTGTCCCGCCCCCAGTACAGATCTATGTCTGAGCAGCTCTCGAGCTCAAAATAAGTCTGCATCTGATTATAAAGTGCTTTATTGTCCGATGATCAGGAATTGCATCAGGCTTTGTTTTTAGCTTTAACGTCATGGCAAAGTTGTGTGTGGTCTCTGAAAGTTCTGAAAAGTGCTTAAAAAGTCATGGTGGTGAGTCATTAGGTAAGTGAGGAGTGACTTTGGACCACTGCAAACTGTTTAAAATGAACTCACTCTGTTTTTCATGTTCATGTAAAAAAAATCAGGTACAGCTCCTTTAAAATGTCCAGGGCAAGTGGAAAAGTTCAACATCTCTGTGTAAATGAACAAGGGTAAAATGATCTTTTCACACTCAGGGCAAAAATGTTTTAAAAGGATTTAAGACACGAGATTCAAATGGTAAATATGTGGAGCCAGTCCTCAGAACATTTCTTTCATAAACACTGAACCGCAGAGAAAAGCTGAGTTCACTGCTGTTACTTGTTTGGTCCTGGTTTGAGTCCAGTTTAATTCTGATGCAGACTCGGTTTGGTCCTGTTCTAGTCCTGGTTTTAGTCCCAGTTTTAGTTTTGAGTGTAGTCCTGTCCAGTCCTGGTCTAATCCAAGTTTAGTCCTGGTTTAGTTCTGGTTTAGGGACTAAACCTGGACTAAACCTGTACTAGACCAGGACTGAACCAGGACTGAACCAGGACTAAATCAGGACTAAGCCTGGACTAAACTGGGACTAAATCAGGTCTAAACTCAGAATAGAACAGTCCCAAACCAAGTCGAAATCAGGCCTAAACCAGGACTAAACAGGAACTAGTCCAGGACTGTTGGTAGTAGCAGTAGTAGTAGTAGTAGTAGTAGTAGTAGTAGTAGTAGTAGTAGTAGTAGTAGTAGTAGTAGTGGTAGCAGCAGCAGCAGTAGTGGTAGTAAAAGTCGTAGTAGCAGTAGTCTTGAAAGTGCTGCCATCTAGTGGAACGTCTTCTTCATTACACTTTGCACAAGCTGCAGTTTTCTACAGTTCTTGGTCGTTTTTATTTTGAGTTGGTTTTATTTTAAACTCCAGGTCAGTCCAAAATAATCATTGTCTCTGTTGAAGTGACTTTTGTTCTGCCTTTGAACTGTTTTTATCCCCGTTTAAACTTGTTACAGTGTTGAGAACAACGGAGTTACACTATAACGTCGTCACTAACGGTGTAGTTACGAGTGTTACGGACTAGTCCTGTTTGTCCTGCCTCCCTGAACCAGACCCGCACCTGGGGCTCTGCAGTCAGCTGCTGGGGGATAAAAGCTGGAGCAGCACCACATCACTGACCGGTGGCGCAGTTTTGTTTAGCCATATAGTTTATTTTTATTCTCCCCGCTGTTCACTTCATCATTTTTTTCATTTTTGAAACACTTTTTGTAGAAATAAATGTACGTTATATTTTCTTCTGACCACGTCTCCACGCTCCTCCTTTGTTCTGCGCCCGGTTATCAGATTTTTAACATCATTTCCTGACGTGTCTCCACCTCTGGACCCAAGTGGCACGGAACACGGACTAATCTAACTCATTACTTTTCCCAGCGTCCCAACGCCGTTACAGTTACTGACAATAAAACGTGGCGCGTTACTATTACTTCAGTTCACTCTGCTCTTCATCAGAGTCTCTCTGCTCTTCATCAGAGCCTCTGTGCTCTTCATCAGAGTCTCTCTGCTCTTCATCAGAGTCTCTCTGCTCTTCATCAGATTCTCTCTGCTCTTCATCAGAGTCTCTGTGCTCTTCATCAGAGTCTCTCTGCTCTTCATCAGAGCCTCTGTGCTCTTCATCAGAGTCTCTCTGCTCTTCATCAGAGCCTCTCTGCTCTTCATCAGAGTCTCTCTGCTCTTCATCAGATTCTCTCTGCTCTTCATCAGAGTCTCTCTGCTCTTCATCAGAGTCTCTCTGCTCTTCATCAGAGTCTCTCTGCTCTTCATCAGAGTCTCTCTGCTCTTCATCAGATTCTCTCTGCTCTTCATCAGAGTCTCTTTGCTCTTCATCAGAGTCTCTCTCTGGTCTTCATCAGAGCCTCTCTGCTCTTCATCAGAGTCTCTCTCTGCTCTTCATCAGAGTCTCTCTCTGCTCTTCATCAGATTCTCTCTGCTCTTCATCAGAGTCTCTCTGCTCTTCATCAGAGTCTCTTCATCAGAGTCTCTTTTTGTGTCCAAGATGCCACCGACTTGCTCTGACGTGACCTGTGCGCCGGTAACGGGAATCTCGTGAGAGCAACGCGGACGCAGGCCGTGTCTCAATTCACCAAAGTGCCTTAAATGCGCCGTTTTAACTATAACATTGACATAACATGACATTTTTGAAGTAAGATGCCCAACACTGTCTACTAGATCATAACAGTCCGGTCTGGACGACATGGACTCAGCAGCTTGGAGTCAGTTGAACATGTCCTCCAGCCTCGGCTCTCTTCTAAACGCACCAGAGTCTTCAAAGTCTGATGGAAGCACAAGGAGCACTGGGACAACAGGAAACTCATGTTGGAAAATTGGTTGAAGATTTGGTTAATAAGCTTGTCATTCCTGTGACTTCTGCTCATCAAACTGCTCCCCTGGTTTTGGGTTTCCCCTGGCTCAGAATTCACAATTGCATCATTGATTGGTCCCCTGGGAAAATCATAAGTTGGAGTTTTTTTCTGTCACTCATCTTGTCTCCAGTCTTCCCTCCTACAAAGGACGTTTTAGAGACTCTCAAGCCTTGTTTCCAGCTGACTACCATGATCTGGCTGACGTTTTTAGCAAAGAACAAGTCACTTTCTCTTCCACCCGGCCCCATGGGCTGTCCCATTGAACTTCTTCCTGGGGCCTCTTCCTGCTGGTCGTCTGTATGATCTAACCTGACCTGAGACACAAGCCATGGAGGTGTATAACAAGGAATCGCTGGCAGCAGGTATAATTTGGCCTTCTTCCTCCCTCATGGAGTGGGATTCTTCTTTGTTGAAACGAAAGATAAAACACTTTGTCCTATGTATTATTACTGTAAAACTCAAGTACTCACTGTCTTTAATCCTTTTTTTTTTGAGCATCTGCAGAGATCTTCACCAAACTGGATCTCCTCAACATGTATGACCTGGTTCAGATAAAAGAAGGAGACGAGGGGACGACGGCTTTCAACACTCCACTGGGCCACTTTGATTATTTGGTCATGCCACTTACCAACATGCAGCCGTCAGCTCACAGCCTCTGCACCATCTTGCCTCTGAAATAATCCTTGTTATTTTCCTGCCTTTTTTCTGCTTTTGTGTCCACCCCACTAGATCTTAACAAATGTAACCATTGTATTTCTCTCTCTGCACTAAACCAGGGCTAAACCAGGGCTGAACACTAAACTAAACCAGAGCCTTTTCAGGTCTGCCCATACATTTTCAACAGGAGATCAGATCTTTGTGATGCCCCCTCCAAAACACGAACTTTGTTATCCTTAAGCCACTTTGTAACCGGTTTTGACAGTGTGCTTCAGGTCACTGTCCATTTGGAAAACCCATTTACACCCAGGCTCTAACCTCCTGGCTGATGTGTTGAGATGTTGCTTCAGTATTTTCACATAATGTTCTTTCCTCATGATGCATCTATTTTGTGAAGTGCACCAGTCCCTCCTGCAGCAAAACACCCCCACAACGAGATGCTGTCACCCCCGTGGTTCACAGTTGGGATGGTGTTCTCAGACTTGCAGGTTTCCTCCTTTTTTCTTCAAATATAACAATGCTCATTATGGTCAAACAATTTTAGTTTTGTCAAACCACAGGACACGTCTCCAGAAATGAAGCTGTCCCAGTGTGTCTTTGCAAACTGTCGTCTGTTTTTATGTTTCTTCAGCATCTTCACAGTATTTTGCTTTTGTTCTTGGGTTGAGCTGCACATTTTTCACTAAAGTACGTTCATGACACGCCCTCCTCACACATTCATGCTGAGTCCCTAATAACAGTGAATATCTATCCTTCAACAGTACACGACAAGTTGGAATAAGGAATAGTGCAGCATTACTTGTAGTTAATACATCTGTGTGCTGCAGATGGAAAGTAGCAGGAGCAAATTATCTCTTCTTTTGTTACATTCATGAATTTGTACATGGTCCCTGACAAAGAAAGAATAAAAGAATGAAGAAAGAAAGAAAGAGGATGTATTCACACATCTGAGTGTGTAGCAGCTGAAAAAATCCTTCACATGTTTATACTGAGTCTGTGTATCCTCCAGTCATGATTAGTCATTTTATTTTCACAAATAAGTTTATATCAATCCAAAACTATAACATATATATAACATTGGCCTCATTGTTGACAGCAGAGGATTATGACACAAATGAAGCTACTCCCTGACTCTGATCAGACAGACAGAATATTCACAGGCTCAGAGTTCATTAAAACACAGGTAGGTTACTGATATTTGCACTCTGAGCAACAGCACAA